>RCUC01135907.1:0-64594 GCA_003697995.1 Taxidea taxus jeffersonii
AGAGAGAGCACAAGCAGGCCACTCAGGCACCTCTAGTCCAGGCATTTTAAATTGTGTTTTTTATTTTTGCTTTTCAGTTATGTCACAAGGAGAGTTAGCCAGGGTCCTGCCTCATTAGAGAACTCTTCCCCCCCCCCTCCCGCCCCCAGGCACTTGGGGAGGTCCTACCACACTGTTTGAGGGAAATAGAGGGGGCAAGGCAGTGGTCTCTGGTTACCAGCCACCGTCCTTTGGACTAACTAACCAAGGAGAAGGCTCTCTTGTCTTGTGTGGGAGACATGCTTATCAGACTGTTATCTTCCTATGAGAATGACTTTCCAGGTGCTTCTTCTTTTCTTTGCACTTGACTAAAAGATCCATGCTGGACTGGCACAGATTCCAAGTTTTCTTGTGGGAATCAAAATATTTTTCCACGTCCACACAGCAGCTTATGCTTAAAGGCATTTCTAAGAGCTTATGCTTTCAAAAGTTTTCCTCTTAAAAAATGAGGATTTTAAAGAGTGGGTGAAGGCATCTGCTCTTTCCTCTTGAGAAATGTTGTCTCTGAGGACATTGAGACTCAGCACAGCTACTTTGTGGGGTGCTTGTGACCTGGTAAGGTACTTCTCATGTATTGTGGTGTCCTGGATGGTGTTTTTTATAACAAACAGGCAGAGCTCACTATAGGCCAGGCATTATTCCCATGCTTTGTAGATATTAGCTCATTTAATTGAGTCTGTAGCATCCTGGTGCAATAATAATACCTTTTTACACATGAGAAAACAAACGTATTTCTAACCTCCAGCTAATGAACTGAAATTCGCAAAGTTGTGTGCTTATGTCTACTTACGCATTTTTAATTTACTTCCTTTCAGGGATGAATATTAGATTTCTGAAGGTTCCTTTTTTTAAAAATTAAGATTAGATCCTGTAGTACTGAGACTACATCTGCCAAGGACTGCTAAACTCACCTTCAAGGGCTCTGTGGATTGCCTAAACTTACATAAAAACTCAGAGTCTATAGAATTTGATCAAATCCTTAAATAGCATTATCCCCAAAATATTCAGCTCTAAAGGTCTTAAATTCAAATAACATAGCGTCTGGCTTAGATATCAGATATGGTGTTATTTTATGTTTCTGATACGCTTTGCACTCATGAAATGACTAAGAAAGCTTGCCAAGTCCCCAATCATTCATTCATTCTTTCATTCATTCTCAGTTGGGGTATATACCATGGAAAAGCTGAATGGAGGGTGAGTTTAGAGAGGAAAAGACGCTGCACTGGCCACTTCTCTCCAAAATTTGTCTGGATCCCAGGGGACAAGTATGATGATGACTCCCACATCCCTTCACAGCAAAGGCTCTTGTCAGAAGGAACTAGTGTAGAGCAGATATTAGGAATCAGCCGCACTTTGCTTTGAAGACAATGCAACGGAAAATCTTCCACCCATCCTTCTAATCAGAGAGGGAGTCCGAATAGTGCTGGGTACAAATAAAATCCCTGAGGCAACTGCTCATGGGAGGTACAGTGGGTTGCTGCGGATTCAGCCTCCTGAGGATTGGGAGCAACTTTGCCCTTTGAAAACCTATTTTAAAAAACACTCCTCATGCATGTCAGCCTCAGGAAGAGAAGTCTTCCTGTGCCGCCTGGAATTGACCTGCATGTTGCGCCCGTGTCTGTGGCTGGAGTCTTGGTGGTGAACACACACAGGCAGCCAGAAGCAAGCCTGGGGCTCTGTGGCCCAGGCCTGCCAGGCTCCTCGTCTGGACATGTGAGCTTAATTACTCTGTTGCTCTCTGGAAATGCTGCTGGCTTGTCCTTGAAATCCCTGACCAGGCGCCAGGTCCTGCTGGGTTTGTAAATGCTTCCTGCGGTGGGCGTAGGGAGCCCGTGCCCGGTCTGGCAGTGTGTCTCCGGCAGTTTGGAGAGAACCACTGTAGACATTGGTCTAGCCTGTGCTTCTCTGGCTGCTCTTGGCTTCTCGGACAATCACTGATGTCCACTGGGGGGATCAGCCGCCTCTGAACTCCTTCCCAGGATTGCCCCTGCCTTCTGGTCCTCAAGGTCGACACCTGCAGAATAATTACCACCATATATGCAAATGTTCTCGCTTTCCCAAGAACAGAGACCTTTGCCAGATTATCACTAAATGCTTCTGAATATGGAACCACCACTTGGGTGGAAAATGCCTTGTTTCCTTCCTTTAATGTGTGATAAACACTAAAGGTTTAAGACTGTTGGTGTATTGATAGTTATGCATATTTTTAAGGAGCTTTCTTTTCTGTAGTAATTTTTTTTTAAAGATTTTATTTAGTTATTTGACAGAGAGAGAGAGAGCACAAGTAGGCAAAGAGGCAGGCAGGGGTGGGGGGAAGCAGGCTCCCCGCTGAGCAGAAAGCCTGATGTGGGGCTCGATCCCAGGACCCTGAGACCATGACCCAAGCCGAAGGCAGAGGCTTAACCCACTGAGCCACCCAGGTGCCCCTTTTCTGTAGTAGTTTTAGACAAGCAGAAAAATTGCCAAGATAGCAAGAAGTCCTTTTTCACCTTTCCCTCCCTTTCCCCCTTTGTTAGCATTTTACATAACTGCCGTGCATTTGTTAGAACCCAGAAGCCCACATGGCACATTTCGATTAACGAAACTCCACACTTCATTCAGATTCAGTGATGACCTTTCTCTGTTCCAGGATCCAATCCAGGAGACCACAGTGCATTTAGTGACATCTCTGTTTAATACCAGAGTATCTTCACTTAGGGTATTAAAAAAGCAAGACAGTGAATTGCACCGACTACAGATTCTCTTATGGGAATACATTTTTCTTCTCTAATGACAACTAAAACTTGACTGTCATCTGTCATCTTGGGTTGTGAACAGCAGATGGTATCAACGTATTTGATAGCACAGGTAGCATAGATTTCCACAGGATTCATTGTCCAGCTTGGGTTTGAATCCAGGGTATTAGTTTTATAGTTTCAAGAAACTAAAACACTCTGAGGTTCATGTTTCTCATATAATACACATACAAAATGTAGGTATAATATATAATATGTATATGTTTAAAATAGTTATGTGTGTATATCTACCTGCCCATCAGTCTTGCCTTTCCTACCGTACTGGATCATAAAATGCTATGTAGAAGCTTTTTAAAACTATGAAACCTTTTCAAAGGTAATCCTTAAATAAAAAGTTTACCCTAAAAGTGTTCCATTAGGAGCACCTGGCTAGATAAGTTGGTAGAGCCTGTGACACTTGATCTCAGAGTCGTGAGTTCAAGCCTCACGTTGGGTGTAGTTTACTTTAAAAAATAACAGTGTTTGATTAGACATTGTTTTAAGATATTTACATACAAATTTTAGCAACTGTTTGAATCAAAGGGTTTATATTTTCTTCAGCTCTCCATTTAATTTTAAATTCATTAAACCTTGAATCCTTGTTTCCAGGTCAGGGGACAGTGCGGTAAGCTTGAGTTAATTAGTGTTTGGACAGCCCCCTGTTCTAGAACCCAGCCTACAGCTCTTCTCTGTTGCTCTTGGGGCACATCATGCTTTTCATGACTATGGAACTCCATTTAAAAATCCCCACTCCCCTGGGCTACAGTCTCTCCCAAGAAGGCAGTAGCAAGTTTATAAAGGAAGAGTGCTACGGAAGGCTTCCTCCTCCTAAATATACTGGAGTGGCATAGTTTAGATTCCTTTCCCAGGGGCAAAAAATACAGATGATAGGGCCAAAAGAAGGGTGTAATTTTTTTTTTGGAACACCATATTCTTTCTTCTCCCTGAGACCCACAGAGATAATTATATGGTTGGAAAATGAGACCCAAGAGGAAAGTTTAAAGGAGCTGGGACTGGCTCCACCAGAGGAGGTGAGGGAGTGTGGATCTGCTGACCTGGGCAGCTGTTCTGCATTTCCTGTAGGACTAGCAAGGAGGGGCAGAGCTGCTCAAGCTTCCCCAGGGAGGTGTAGGTTAGCCTTGGCGAGGAGGGGGATCCGCATTGGAGTGGGAAGCTCTAACGTCTGTGATCACTTCTGAAGATGCAAGGCCAATGCAAGGAAGTGTCTTTCTGCCAAGGTACCATGTCCACAGGGCAGACTGCCCGGAGCAGGTCTCCATGCCCTAGTGATAGCTTTGGGGTTTCCTATAGCCTGGCTTCCCATCAAAGTGCTTATTTGGAAGAGGGGGAATGGGGTACTCTTGCTTCCTATTAAAAACAAGGCTTTATCGCAACAAATAAGCCTAGCACTAACTGATACTGTTAACTTTGCATTTAAATAAGGCATATCATTTGAAAGGTTAAAGAAAGGTTTTTTTTAAAAGGGCTAATTGGGTACCTTCTTTTCTCATTTAAAATTCTTAATAACAATTCAATTGAATTCTGGTTTTTTTTTCCCTTCTTCAGGGTTAAATACAACTAGTGCATTTTCAATGTTTAGGGGGGGTGTGTGCGTGTGGGCGCGTGCGTGCACATGTACACACATCCATGGTTCAGACATTTGGGGATCTCAGAGCAACTAAACATCAGAAGCCCTGCAGGTGGGTCACACAGGCCAAGACACTCCATTTCCACCAGCAGCTGCTTTATTCCCTGGAATCCTCAGCTCCTGTCTTTCCCATCCGGGAGCTGCGGGAGAACCCCTCCTGCACTTCCGTGAGCTGCGGGAGTCCCATGATAATCTCCTGCTCTCCGAATCAGATGGGAGTCGTTTATCTTCCTCTGGACCCGGCCAGTGCTCTGACTTGATCTCTTGGAGGCAATCTCCCGCATGACCCCTGCCATCTGGTGTTTGTGAGCAATTTGCATCGACCCTTAAGTTTTGCTCATTAAACACCCCCGATTGGCAGCTTTGTAGCTCCCCTGCAACTTTTACAGCTTGGCTTTGAGTACAGGCTGCTTCCAACAGAGCCCGAAGGTACAAAATCTCAGATCAGAATGCCAAAAATAAAGAAAGAAAGAAAATAAAAAAGAATCGGAAAAGAAGGTGTTAAGATTTTCATGGAGATTTCAAGAGATTTGACTACACTCTTAGAGGGTAAGATGTGGGACCCTATTATTTGATTTTTTTTTTCTAATAACTCTTGCTAGGTTGCTTTTTTAAAAAAATATGCACTGAAGTATAAAGAAAAAGGTGACTTAATTTTACTGTTCACATAATCCTTTTCTGATAGGAAATTTGTACACACACAATTCAAACAGAGCAGAATGATAAAAAGTGTAGTTCAAAGCTTTAGTACCTAGACATACACATATTTACACAGAAGGATAATAAAACACAGGGGTGCTGGACTTTGCTGTTTTTCATTCAATGTGTCTGAGAGATCGTTTGATATCAGCGCATAAAGTTTTCCTTCACCTTCTGTATCATCTACAGATCAGTCCATCGTGTGGACATATGATCATTATTTACCCAGTCCTCTGTTGAGACGCACTGCCTGTTTATAATTTTTACTACAGTGAGTCTGCAATAGCCATTCTTGTACATACAGTTTCTTCTGTGTATATCTGTTACATAAATTAATACAGATAGTAGGATTACTGGAACAAAGCAAACATGCATTCTCAGTTTGATAAACAGTGCCATATTATACCTAAGAAAGATAGCACAAATTTACACTCCCAGCAAGAGTGCAGGAGGGCCGTTTTTCTGTCTACTTAGCAATTAAAAAAAAAATTGACCAATATGAAAATTGTTTTGCTTTGAGCTTGAATTTGAAGCTTTTTAAAAAATTCCCAATTGCAAAGTTGTTTGTCCCTCCACCAGTTGCTAAACACTATTTTTTCCCTGTAGATCTGAAATGCTACTCTCATTCTTTATGCTGGTGATGCTCAAATATATATTTCCAAGGTTGAGCTCCATCCTCACATAGCAGCTGCCTGCCCATTGCCAACTGTCCTTGGATGTCTCAAATGCTAGATAGCATAATGATGATAGAGTCCTTGATTTGCTGCCATCACTGCCAGACCTACTCCTGCTCACCCTCTTTCTCAGTTAATGGCACCATCATCGCTGCAGTGACTCAGTCCAAAACATTAGGCATAATCCTTGATTCCTTTCTTTTTTCCTCCTTCATTTCTGACCCATCAGCAGACTGGCACTAATTTAAGACTGTATCTCAAGTCAGACCGCTCGCAACCATTTCCACCACTTCTAGCTGGTTTATGCCAACATGATTTCTTGGGTAGACCATTGCTGGGGAAAACTGAAGATTGCATCTCCAGGCTTGTCTTCATGGAGTCCTCTCTTTACGTAGTTAGCCAGAGTGGTTTTTAAAAAAAAATGTAAAAGGATCATATCTGCGAACTAAAACCCTCTACTGGCTTCCCATCTCAACTAGACTAAAATCTAAATCCCTCACCAGCCCCTATGAGGTTTGTATAATATGGCCTCTGCTTATCTTCCTGGTCTTCCTCTCCTGTCATCCAGTCTTTTTTCTCTTGAACACATGAAGTTCATTTTGACCTTGGGGTTTTTGCTTTTGCTTTCCTTTTTGCCTGGAATGGGTCTCTCCTAGATCTCTTTGTCCTGACAAGTTTCTCAGGTCTCAACTCAAATGTCACCCTGCTCACTCTTATCTCACTGTCTTGCTTTCTATTCTCTACAGCATTTATGACCATATGAATTCTTTATTTAAAGTTTAGAATTTTTGTCTGTTCTGTTGGGGGCCATTATCAAGCCTCCTCAAGAGTGCTTAGCACAGAGTAGTCACCTAAACCTACTTCTGGAATTTTATTTGGCATCATTGTCTTACTTGTTCTCCATCACTAAGTTGCTCTGTTAAGTTTTAGTGCTTGTAAGACCAGGCTTTCTCTACCCTAAACCCCATCACTCCCTACACTTGCATAATTTTCCTAGCTATTTTTCCAGAGGAACTTTATGAACTTTATGAAGTATTCCTTCTTGGCATTTTAATTAAGTTCACATTGGCTTTATAGTAAATTTGGAGGAAAACAAAATTGTACCTTTTTATTGAAAAGCAAGCTAGGTCTTAAAAATGTCTTCCACTCCTTCAATAGATTTTTAAAAACCATTTTAGTATGCGGAATTTGAATATATACAAAAGTAGTGAGAACACTAAAATGAGCCTTTCTGTACCCATTAAACATCTTCTACAACTCTCAACCTGTGCTACAGTTATCTATCCACACCCACCCTTTCCCCATTTTTAAACAAATCCCTGACGTCATTATTCCATCTCTAAGTGTTTTGCTATGTATGTCTAAAAGATGAAGACTTCTTTTTTTAAAGACTTATTTTAGAGAGAGGAGAGAGAGTGCAGTGGGAGGGGAAGAGGGAGAGAGAGAGTCTTAAATGGGTTCCATCTCCAGCGTAGAGCCCAATGCTGGGCTCCATCTCACGACCCTGAGATCGTGACCTGAGCTGAAATCAGGAGTCAGTTGCCCAACCGACTGTACCAACCAGGTGCCACAAAGACTCTTTTGGAAAACATAGCTATGATGCCATCTGTAATTATACCAAAGCAAATGAATAATGTTTATCAGTAGTTTGAAAGGTACTTTCTAATAGGCCAGGTGTCTTTTTAAATTAAATATCTATATAGATAATGTATTTCTTACAGAATATCAACGTACCAAGGTTTTAAAAGTCTTTTTCAGTTCCTTTTGAAAATGGAGATATAGACAGTCCCCAAATGACAATGGTTGAATTTATGATTCTCCAACTTTATGACGGTGTAAAAGCAACACATATTCAGTAGAAACTGTACTCCCAGTTCTGGATTTTGACCTCTTGCCTGGTCAAGGCTCGCAGTACGAGCCTCTCTCACAATGCTGGGCCAAGCGGCCGCGGCCAGTGCTAGGCAGCCATGTAGTCAGGAGGGTAGAAAACCTACACTCTTCCAACCACTCTTCCCCCATACACTGCTTTCCTCCTTCAGCACAGCACCCCACAAATGAGATGAGACAGTCTACACTGGTATAAAGTAGGCTTTGTGTTAGGTCATTTGGCCCAAATATATGCTAATGGAAGTGTTCTGAGCATATTTATGGTAGGCTAAGCTAAGCTGTGGGTTACGTAGGTTAGGTGTATTAAATCCCTTTTCCACTCGGATATTTTCAACTTATGATGGGTTGATTGGGATATAACTCCATCGCAAGTTGAGGAAGATTTGTATTGGTTTCCACTGTATTTTCCAAAATTACTTTTGGATGTATTAAAACCAACAGTTTTCATGTATTAATTTTGTAATCTGCCATCCTTTTGAATTTTTGCAGTTTTTCTAGACTCTCCTGTTCTTCTCATGCCTGCAGTTGCAGGGTTCTGGAATCAGTGTGTTGAGGGCCAAACACTCAGGATCTTCGTATAGCTGACATAGGCAGGGCTTTGGAGTTGGTGCAATGAGGCTGAACCCAAGCAGGTAATTAGATCGCAGAGGGAATTTAATTGATTTGGTGATTCATTTGAGACCCCAAAATGGGCAAAATCGTATACACAGACTCGCAAGTGCATATAAAGTTCATCAGCAGGTCCAAACTAAGTCACTGAGCTTCAAGAAAGGTTTCTGAGGACGGGAAAGCTCACAGCCAGATCAGGTTCATCTGTAAAGTCTTCCAATAGGTGTGGATCCAGTCTGGCAGAGAAACTCAGGAGCACACTGGAATCCTCAGGGCCAGATGTGTTTCCGAGCTCAGCTTTTTTTTTTTTTTTTTTTTGTATCCTTAGAATGGTCATTCGATGCATATCATGCGTTATATGCCACTTGCAGGAGGCTCTGGAGTAAGACCTCATAATCAAATGAATTGAGTTGATGAATTGGTTTGGCAGCAAAATACAGGGATGTTACCAGAGCAAGATGAAGAAAGGCTCTAAATGGCCTTAAGAGAGTGCACATCAGGCAGGTTTGCTGCCAAATGCCTTATGAGACAAACTCAGTTCTCAGAGCTCTTTGGCTTTAGGAGTTGCAAATAGGAAACTGCGGACCCTTCTAAGCAAAGGCCCTGGTGAGACTGAACAAGCCCCCGGGAAGGCAATAAAGAGATGAGCAAGGCTGGCCCCTTTCTCGTTGGATTGGCTGCCATTGAATTAGTTGACCTCCAAGGTCCCACGCTCTGAGAGTTTCCAGTTACACAGAACATGTCAGAACCTTAGGTGGCTAACAGTCCATGCGTCTTACTGCTTCTTATTCTCCACACTACCCCTCACTCCATAGACCACCATTTGGTGGTAAAAGCCAAGGGCTTGGCCGCGGAGCCTCTGGTCCACTTTTCCCTACGCCGCAAGCCCTGAGTGCTGGGACGTGGAGGGATGGTCTTCCCACTGCTGGCAGCTGAAGAGAACCCCTCCACCCGGTGGTGATGACCTCCCAGGGTCCCTCCCTCTCAATTCTGCTCCATGCAGATTGAATGAATATATCAAAGTTGACTTGATATCTGCTCCACTTGAGGGAATGAGGTTTTCTCCGTGCAGAGCAGGGATAGTTCGACAGGTTCGGCAGGGCACAGAGACTCTTAGAGCAGTTTCTGTTGAGTTTATGGGCCTCCCTGGGGTAGTTAGCATTTCTGGTTACCCAGGTAGCAGTGCTGAAAGCATCAGGGTCACTGCTCTCTATATGGGGATGGGGATGGCCAGGGCCTGGGACTGAATGGCCCAGAGTCTGTGGGATTCAGGAGCCACATCTAGCCACAAGATATGTTGTGTTCACGGGAAACTGTGGGTCAGACCAGCCACCTCTTCCCATGTATGTGGTGTGTCTAATAAAAGTTAAAGATATTGGTGTGAGGTTTAGTCCTTGGACCCCTCCCCCACCTTCTGTCTGGATTCTGCTGAACCCTGTCAAAGTTGAGTGTATTCCTGAGTGGAGTGTATTAACCCTGACCTCTGAGATTCTCCTCTCCATTCCTAAAGAAGATTCAGGAATCTTTTCTAGTGCTCAGGGGTCTGGGCCAGAGAGACTTCTAAAAGGTTATGATGTTCTCCTTGTGTGTCCCGTTTATCTTAATCTCTGTTCCAAAAGAGGGCAAAGATACTGTGCTGTTTTTCTGCTCCAGTAGTCAGTGCTGAGGTATCTACTGGTAGGATCTTGGTTTCAAAGTCCTTCCTTAGGAAGGAGAACAGGAAATTCCCGCAGGCCCACTGAGTTATGTAGATGCTGGCAAACTCATCAGAATGCCACTCAGGTCATATGAAATGTTGTCTCCTGGACCCACACTTAGTCATCCCCTGACTTGGGAAGGGCCAGGCCTCAGTGATAACTCTGGTAAAAATATCATTTGGGGTAAAAATGAGCCCAACTCCTGTGTGCAAATTCCTGCAGTGGTTGCAAGGAAGACGCTGTCAAAGCACTTATGGTCTTCTGGCTGAAAGAGCAGCCGGACAGGGCTGTGTTTCAGGGGTTCCCAAGTCGCTCTC
This sequence comes from Taxidea taxus jeffersonii, assembly GCA_003697995.1. Classification (NCBI taxonomy): domain Eukaryota; kingdom Metazoa; phylum Chordata; class Mammalia; order Carnivora; family Mustelidae; genus Taxidea; species Taxidea taxus. The sequence goes on from RCUC01135907.1 coordinate 10,345, forward strand.
CAAGTTCCTTATTGTCTTGATGCTTCAGTTTGCTCATCTGTTAAATGAAAGTAACAGAGTTGTTGGCAGCCTTGCAAAGCGCCTAACACTGCCGGAGTCTGGCCTGTGCTCGTGGATGCTCAGAATGTGCCCAGTAAAGGCTGCCTGTGATGCTGGGGGTGTGGACCTGGGTGTCTTGGCTCCTGGCACTGCCCTAACAAATCGCCATATATCCAGTGACTTAGAACAACAGACGGTTATTTTTTTCTCCCAGTTCTGGAGATCAGATGTCCAAGACCGAAGTGTTGTCAGAGCTCTGCTGCCTCGGAAGGCCCCAGTGGAGAATTTTCATTTGCTTCTTGCTGCTCTTCTTGTGTATGTTCCTGGGCCGGGGCCACATCCCTGGGACCTCTGCCTTCCTGGTCACATTGCCTCCCCCTGCCCTCCGTGTGTTCTCTGTGTGTTTCCATCCAACTCTCTGCCTCTCAGCTGGAAAGGTCTGTGTGGCTGCATTTGAGGGCCCACCTAGATCATCTAGGCTAGGTGACTTCTTTCAAGATCCTTGATCACATCTGCAAAACCCCAGGTTTTTTTTTTTCCAAATAAGGTAACATTCCCAGGTTCCCAGGATTAGGATGTGAGCATACCTTGAGGGGTGGGGGGCATTGTCCAGCCTACTGCTCAGTAAATGGTTCCTGTGATGGTGGTGATGACAATGACAGTGTCGGTGATGGTACAAAGCAGAAGTAAAGGCAAGTGTAAGGGTTTGTGGGGGTTGGTCACAAGTGGTGCCAAAGAGGGGACAGGGCTCCGGCCTGACTCAGTTTCCTACCCTTCCCTGCATTCCAGGCAGTCCTCTGTGTCCAGCCTTGTGGCGTCCTGCCCCAGGTTTGTCAGGCTTCTGGGCCAGCTCAGGTCAGCCAGGACAGGAAGGCCTCTGGCTGGTTCTCATGCCAGGGCCCTGCCTCTCTCTTGAGAGACCTGGAGGGAAGGTCGTGGACTTACGTGAGGGCTTGGCGTGATGATGTTTCTGCAGGCCTGGCCTGGCCCATCACTTGCTGCAGAGAGGAGCCACGGAGCTGTGTGAGAGCTGGTGACAGGGTTCCAGTGGCCACTGGCCACTGCCCAGGCTCAGGGAGGATGAGTCACCAAATGAGATGGCACTCCTTCCAGGTGGGCATGCTGCTGTCCTTGGGGCCCTGCGTGGCTTGGGTTTGGAGGCTTACTTGTTTTAAATTTCAGGATTGAGGCAGCTTTGGATCTGGGAAGGACCTTGGTGTGAAGTGAAATCCTAGGTTGAGGGATGAGCATGACTGGGGCCGCGTGTCCTGTTAACGACTGGCCCGCAGGTTTCCAGGCTCCCTGGCTGCCGTATGGGGGGACAGAACCTGTAGGTCAGGTGGGAAGAGTGGGAAAGTGTTTCGTCTTGTTCTGTCTTATGCTGATGAAGCTCTGGGGATGGTCATTCTCCTGCCACCTTAGTCGGAGCTCAGAATGAACCAAAGTAGGTGGCGTACGTTCAAGTTTGGCCTGATCAGCTTGAAGCCAGGAGCTGCCTTCTCAGCAGAGTTTATGTGGAACTGAAGGGAAAATGCTCTCCACTTTGCTGGCGCATCCCCTACACAAACCCGTGAAGGGACAGGAGGCAGGAGACCTGGATTCTAGACCCACTTCTGCCCTTATGCTCACAAAGCTGAGGAAGTCGTTGAAAGGCCATGAGTTTCAGGCTCCTCTCGGAAAGTGGGAGAGGAGTGAGCGAACACTAGCCTGCTGCCAGGTTCATAAGCGGTGCCCACGATCTCACCTGTGAAAGCCCTTGTTGAAACATCATCGCTACATGACTGCCGTCAGATTGAATGTTGTTTTTAAAGAAAATGATATCATGTGGGCAACTCCTGAATAACACTTTTGTAATGATAGTAGCAATTAAAATGCCAAAGACAAAAACACTTACAGAATGTTAAGGGCCCGAAATGACATAGGGTGTCTTGACTTAATGTGAGCTCTTAGAGGATGGAGGTGGTATCTTCTGCGTTTTCTCGTAGTTTCAAATCGGCACTAGGCAGCATGTAGAAGTTGCTCCCTAAGTGCTGAATGACTCAGTGGTCAACCTGCTCTTTTACCTGTGAGGCACACGACCTCGGAGAGGAAGCCAGGCTGGGCACTCAGTCCACGTCTATGCTGCTGGTGAACCTTCCCTCAAGCACGTCACCTGCACAGGCTGTGCCTTTATTCTGTTATTTTATTCTTTTGCATATGTTAGACACCATTCATTCTTCAGAAGCCACTTGGAGTACTGAGTCCTCAAAAATGCATTTCCAGGCCTCGCAGGTCAAGCTGGTCCCTCCTTCCTGGAGGCTTCCTCAGACCCAGGACGAGGGTGGAGAGGAGTGAGGCACTCACCTTGGGCACAGAATATAAGAGCCCCAAAAATGCAGTAACCAAGATGAATGATATTTCAGTATAATATTGTTAAGAAATTAAACTTAATACAAAAAATATGCATGTAAATCTACCTTGAAGGGAATATCAACATGTAAAAAAAGACAGAATCTGAGCCTACCTCGCATGATCCCAGCTTTGTCCGTGGATCTTGTCTTTATTCAGAATTTTGAGTTTGTTCATCATGCACTTTTGCACTAATTTTAATTTCATGAGATATCACATCAGTTTTATTATTCTTGAAGGCCGAGCTTTTTGAAGCCCCTTAAATATTGTGCCTGGGGCCCTGGGGACTCCCTTCTTAGTATGCATCACCCAAGGTGCTCTTGTCTTTGTAGCGTCTCCCCCAAGGGACCACGAACTCTTTGAGAGCAGGGACAGCATCTCTTTATTTGGGTGTAATAGAGGCTGATTGAACTCCCTCGGTCGGCCTTTGCTTTCAGCTGACAGCCTTGCCCAGAGCAGCTTCAGAAGCACTTGGAGAAGGGTGCAGATTTTACTGCAGACTTCATGGGGGGAAGAGAGAGGAGCACGATGTCTTCAGAGTCCTACTGAGACATCTATTGCTTCTCTTCACAGTTTTTCTCTTCCGCCAGCCATCTTCTCGCTCCTTATGCTTCTTCTCATTTCCACATTCCCTTCCCCCCTTGGCGTGTACACTCACTGAGCAAAACAAACGCCCAACCACTGTTGTTCCTCAAGATTTCCTCTTGAGTGGTGGTGGTGATGGGAATACTGGACAGATGGCCTCCGTTAATCATCCTGCCCCACACACAGGATGCCTGGTACCTAGAGGGGCTCAGTGAGTGACGGATGAGTGAGTCAATGAATGAGAAAACAAACAAATGAACAAAGCCTGGACTAGAAGAGGAGTTCTTCCATACCTCTTCTTTTTTTTTTTTTTCTTAATTGAAGTATAGTTGGCAGCAATGTTATATTATTTTCAGATGTACAACAGAGTGAATCCACAATTGTATATATTATACAATGCTTACCACACGTATGGTCACCATCTGTCACTGTACAACCTTATTACAAAATTATTGGCTGTATTTCCTATGCTGTAGTTTTCATCTTTATCACTTCTTTATCTTACAACTGGAAATTTGTACCTCTTAATCCCTTCACCTATTTCGCCCATCTCCCTATCCCCTTATTCTCTGGCAATCATCAGTTTTTCTATGTGTTTAAGAGTCTGGTTATTTGTTGTTTATTTGCCCACACCTCTTCTTTTGATCTAAAAAGAACCTTTACAAGGAACTTGAGGCACTTTGGCAAGTTCCCACTCTTCTCTCATTGCTTTCTTTCAACAAAGGGTAAAGTTCCCTAGAACCCTGTCCTATGGACTGTCTTAGCCTCCACCACTCTCTTCTTCATTATCTCTCCCCAGCTCTGGGGCTCTCTTACCCATGAGCACTGACCACAGACACAGCTGTGGGTACCCTGAAGGAGCCTGCATCCTGTGTTAGGCGAGGTCTTTCTTCAGCTCACTTCTTAAAAGCCGCAGTGATTCTGCTTGATAACTGGAAGATTCCAGGGCCATCATCATGGTAGGAGCATCCTTGGACCCCAGGCCACAGAGTTCCAGATCTCCTATGTCAGAGTTTCCAGAACAAAACTGAACATTACAACTTAAATATGTTCACAGGGGCATAACTCACCTGGAAGTCAGGAAAACTGGTCCTTTACTGAGGATAACATGGACATTATAAATGTTTTCAGACAAAAGAAACAATTCACTATAGAGTTAAAAAATAAAAGAAGATTAGGAAGATTAAAAAAGAAACACCTGGAATCTTGCCCCAGAGGTAACCACTGTTAACATTTCCTGCTGTTCTCTTTCAGACTTTCTTGTTTCTCTTTGCAGAAAATGGTGATCTTTGAAGTGGGGAAGATGGGGAAAAGCCCACTGTTCGATCTCTGTCCTGATCTGTTCCTCTGGCATTGAATGTGTGTGCCAGGGAGAGTGGGGGTATAGGCATGATGCCCCTTTGAGCTGCCTCTCAGGGGTGGGGAGTCCTGAGATTTCTGTGTTTCGAGTCAAGAAACCCAAAGATGTTTGAACTCAGTCTGGGTGTTGTAGGCCATACCTATCTGTTCCAGGTTTATAGTCCAGGAAGCAAATCTTTGCCTCCTTCCCTGTTTCTTTAGATTGAGTCTTGCCAGCAGGAGCTGCCTGTGTGTGTTGGGAACACAGATTTTATTAGGCTCTGACTCTGCTTTGGTGACATAGAAAGGAAGGGGGGGCTGGGTAGGACCAGCTCCAAGTGCCTGCCAAGTAATAATAGTTTTACATACGTAATTTCATTTACTCCTCATAATAACATGGTGATATGGGTTATTATTCTCCCTGTATGATGAAGTAGGAACACAATAATCAGGAGGTTGTGCAGGTGGCCCAGGGCCACACTTTGCCCACCTGCAGAGACAGATGGCAGCTTTGGGTCATCTGCCTTCAAAGTCTAAGCTCATTCTTCCCACCATGGTTTGTGCCAGGGCTGAGAGAATAAGAGGGGGATTTATCTTTGCTTAGAGTATTTTTTATTCTCTCCATGGAGAAGATCTGACTCCTGAATGTCAACCCTCTTTGGGCTTTGGTATTGTGTTGTATTGGTTGAGGCTCCTGGTTTTCATTTCTTCATTCAACAGCTATTTTAAGGGCCTAGGGTGTTCAAGTGCTGAGCCGCCATTAGATATGGGAAGTAATGAAGTCCCTGCTTTCTTTTGGTGGGTTTAAGTCCTGGTAGGGAAGAAAGACAAGTCAATACCCTGTGCCTTGCATGGTGGTAGGAGCAATGGTGGAGAAGCCTGATGTGGGACAGAAAAGTATCTGAATCCCAAGTGATCTTAGGAAGATGGGAGTGGTGGTTAGGGATGTCTTCCCAGAAGAAGCTATTTTTGAGCTGAATTTTGAAAGCATTGAGGCGTGAAACAGTGCGAAGTGTCCAAGAAACTACATGTGCATGTCTCCTGATGGCTAATTGAGGGTGCAGAGTGAGGGGTGAAGGACATCATCTAGAAGGCTCAGAAGTTCCAGATTAGGAAGGAGGGTAGTGATCCACTAACTCTTCTGAGTGTAGTCCTCCAAACTTGGGCATCTGTGGGACAGGTTTTGAGGATCAGCTCCATGCTTTATTAGAAAGAACACTTTGGCTTCTGAGTGGAGTCTGCTTGGAGGGGAACAGATTGGAGACAAGGGTCTGTTGCCACAGGAAAGTGATTGGCCCAGATGACAGCACAGAGCTAGTGGATTGGGTTGAGGGAGACAAAGTTTGAGAGAGACTGGGAGGAAGACTCCGCACAAGGAGGCAACGACTGAGGTCCAGGGCAAGAAGGAGAGGGAAAGCAAAGGTAAGGCTTAATTTCAGACTCGGGCCGGGTGATTGATGGGGAGACTGGAGGGAACGGTGATGGAGGTGGGAGCCAAGTTTGGAAAGCAACTTGGAAAGAAATGGGCTGGTCGACAGAGGAGGATGAGCTCGAGATGCCCATGAGTTAAACAGATGGTCTCCAGTGGTCGGAAATGAAGGGTTTTAGGGCCTTGCTTTGATCCCCATCCTCTGTTCCTTTCCTATGTTCCTGCTCCCTTTTACTGCCACCCCCCAGCCTCCAGCTGTCAGTCCTTTTATTTGTTTACCTCCTTCCTCTGTACACTTTATTTAAGCCAGGGTGGCTGTATTCCCTGTAAGGCCCTGGTAATATCCCCAAGACCCCTGAGAAGGGGAGTTTTATATTCTTTCCATTGTACAGATAAGGAAACTGAGACCCCCCCCCACCCGAATTTTCAAGCTGTGATATATGTTTCCCAGCAAGGGAAGGGTGAACCATTGTGCCACCAACGGGGAGAAGGGAAAGAAGAGGGGATATGAACAAGGTGACTAACTCATCCTAGTTTGCCAGGACTGTCCCACGTCACAGCCTTGAAGGTCTCGCATCCCAGGAGACCCTTTAGAGCTGGGTAGGCCCAGAGAGTTGGTCACCTTGGGATTGGTGGGGTAAAGGAAGGGATCTTCGTGCAGTGTTAGGAGCTAGGCATGCTCTCGTTTGGGCTCCTATCCCTCAGAGGGGCTACAGGGTCTCAGGCTCCAGTCCTTCTGGAGTTAACCCAGGTGTTGTCCAGACCAGTACCATGTGCACAGTAGAGCCCATGTAAATATTTGTCCAGTGACTGAAGCCTGAGTTATATATGGAAATGGGGCAGAGTGAGGATAAATGCTCTTTCTTGATCAGTCGAAGGGCAGACCTCTAGTACATATACAGATGTCTTTTTGCTCACGATCCCTTCTGAAACCTCAAAGATGAAAGTTTTCTATTTTATTTAGAAAAACTGGGGCTCCTGGGTGGCTCAGTGGGTTAAGCCTCTGCCTTTGGCTCAGGTCATGATCTCGGGGTTCTGAGATCGAGCCCCACATGGGGCTCTCTGCTCAGCCAGGAGCCTGCCTCCCCCTCTCTCTCTGCCTGCCTCTCTGCCTACTTGTGATCTCTATCTGTCAAATAAATAAATAAAATCTTTAAAAAAAAAAAAAAAAAAGAAAAAAAACCCAGTACCTATTCTAATCTCCCTGAAGCCCTAACTCTGTAAGGACCACCAGTGCCCGAGGCAGCTTTGATGTCATACATTTACATGTGGGAACAGGACTCGGGTCCTCTCGCACATTTGGAAACTGTGGGGATAATGAGCAGATGTTTTTCTAATAACCAGAAGATGTGCAGGGGCTGACACATGAGAATAGTTTCCAGTCCGTAAGCTAATTAGCAAGCTGGGGAGCCCAGATAAATAAAGCTTTCTGTTTCCTTTCCTGGAGTTGAAAATATCTGATCTGGAGGTTCCCTCCCATCTTCCCTCTCCGCCCCAAGCCTCAGGATTTGAGAGGAAGCATTGCAATGTCTGTGACTTGTGTATATGGAGCTGGCTCTAAGCAGCCATATGGCCTGTGTTCCACAGAAATTCGCGCTCACAGACACACAGTCAGTGCTCAGTTATTTGCTGGTTGATTATCTGTCTCTCCCCACCCGACCTTGGCTTATGTGTTCTTCATATTGACTTTCTCGTGCAGCAGTACTGTGGGGAGAGGGGGAAAGGAGTTATGGGGCACAGCATGCCAGGCTCTCTGTTAGTGGCCTTTTTTGTGTGATATTAGTCATCAAGCAACCCCAGGATGGAGGAATCCTTGCTACAAATAGGAAAACAAAGTCTTAGCCACCTTAAACTACTCTAGCTGTTGAGTGGGGAAGTGGATTTAAAGGTTTTGGCCTCATGGCAGAGCCCAAGTTCTTCAGCAGTGAATGGCCATCAGAGTTCAGCAAATCCAAATCTTCCCTACTCGAGCGACATCTTTGTCAGCTCAGGTGGCCGTAACAAAATACCATGGCCTGGTGGCTTATTCTACACTTATTTCTCTGTTCTGGAGGCTGGAAAGTCTAAGATCAGGTGCTGGCAGATTCAGTATCTGGAAAGGGTCCTCTTCCTAGTTTGCAGATGGCTGGCTTCTCCTTAATGTCCTCACATGGTGTCTGAGGGGAAGAAGAGAGTGTCTCTTCATACCGGGACATGAATTCTGTCATGAGGGCCTGACCCTCATGATCTCTCATCTAACCCTAATGACCTCTCAAAGGCCCCACCTGCAAATATGGCAAATACCCCCATCACACTGGGGGTTAGGGCTTCAGCATATGAATTTTGAAGGGACACAAACGTTCAATCCATTCAGTGTTTAAGCAAAACCCTTACTCCAGTAGGGATTTCTCGTTGACATGTGCTGGCTCACGATATAGACCAAGGGGCGGACAACCTCCCAACTCTCAGATTCCACTTGCCTGCTCTGTAGATCATTGGCATTCTCTTTTCTCCCCATCTCCTACTTTTTAAAAAAAGTCTGCCCTACTGATCTTCTGTCTTTGAGAAATGGTAAAAATGGGACCATTACTGTTTTCAAGCAGATTGAAGAGTCTTCTCAAGAAGTCAGAGAGAAGGCCTGAGAGATTATCTCAAATTTTACTATGTTCTTTGTAAAAATATAATACTCAGAATTTGAGGCTTGGAGTTAAATGAACAAGTTCTGTTGGTTGATGGCGTGTTTACTGAATGTCAGGGGCTGTTGCTAACCATGCTTTGAAACAAGAGACATGTGTTTTTAATAGAATTGCAAGTTTTATGCCTTGTTAAAAATACCAACAGGGATATTGGCTGGAGGAATGAGCACTAGCTATGAATTCTCTTCTCAGTCTGCTGGGGCAGGGGAGAGGGACTGAGAGACGATGACCCATGCCCTCCATTGGGCTCCTTTCAGACAAGGGGCCCTCCCTGTTCTCTTTTGGAAATGACCACTGGCCACCAGCTGGTCTTCTCACACCATACTCCTCCCTACCCCCCTAACCCCCACCACATACATGGGCTAGCCAAGGGCTTAATTCTTTCTGAATGGAAGGACAAAGTACTCGTGTTTATTTCTAGAGAAGCTTTTGTCTTATTCATGAAAGCATCCGTTGGATTTTGTGGAAAGCCTTAATTACACGGTATTTTAAAAGAAATGCAACCTTATTACTTAAAGCTATACTTTCAGAATGCTAGGACCAGAGGCCAGGCCCTGACCCCTTGCCCAGGGTTAACTGGCAATCCTCATACTCCCCAGGGCAGTACCCACCCCTGAAGGGATGGTCTGAAATCCTTCTTTCACTGCAGATTTCAACACCACATGCGTTCTTTTTGCTAATTGTAAAAGTAATAGCTCTGTAGAAAATGATGTAAATTTTCATCAATAATTTTACCACCCACAGATACTTTTCATTTCTAAGACGTTTCTGTTCAATCTTTTTGTCTATGTGTTTGTAGATATGTAAGTGAATTATTTACAAAATTGAGCATGTACTCTGCAGTTTTGAACAATGCCCCCCCATCCGCCACCTAAGAGCACATTGTGTACTTCTACCCATTTCATTAAAGCACCTTCAGATGTTTTTTAATGAACGCATAATACTCCATCCAATGCATACACTACAAATGATTTAACCAGTGCTCTTTTCCTCCAATATTTTGACTGCAGATTTTTCCCATTATAGAAAACACTGTAATATTCTTGTCCTTTACTCTTAATTATATGAAATGTTTCTTTTGTTTGAAGTATCATTGTTTTTTCCCATGTTTAAATGATGGATGTGTTCTAGCAATGTAAATCAAATTATCTTTTAAATGCCTTCACCCCAATTAAGGAATCCTGTATTGTTTTGTAAAGAGGGCCAGATTTAGGAATGAGAATGTTCTTATGTGAACCTAGATTGTATTGTGGGAGTTAAGAATATAAATTAAAGAATTTATAATCTATTCCAAGGGAATCCTGATTTATATACACAGGAAAGAATTAGAGAATATAACACTGTGTCCAGCTATACAGTGGGTGAATATGTACTAAGGGAAGACAGTAAAAGAAGAGAAAATCCTTCCATTTTCTGTTACTATTAAAGACTTCTGGAGAGAAAGGATTTGAGGTTGGTCTAAAAGATTATCTGGGATTTTAAAAGACAGAAAGGTGCCTTGTCTTTAGCCTCACAATGTGCTTACAATGTGCTTAGGATGTTATACGGATCATCTGGTTTATTCCTGACAACAGCCCTACTTGGCACCTGGGTGGCTCAATGGGTTAAGCGTCTGCCTCTGTTCGGCTCAGGTCATGATCCCAGGGTCCTGGGATCAAGTCCCTCAGTGTACTCCCTGCTCAGCAGGGAGCTTGTTTCTCCCTCTCCCTCTGCCTACTGCTCAGCCTGCCTGCACTCTCTTTCTCTCTCATGCCCTCTCTCCCAAATAAATAAATATTAAAAAAAAACTTAAAAAATTACCCTACTTGTTTATTTTTTTTAAGATTTTTATTTATTTATATGAGAGAGAGAAGCATGCACATGCACGTGTGAATGGGGGGAGGGGCAGAGGGAGAGAATCTTTTTTTTTTAAGATTTTATTTATTTATTTGATAGAGATCACAAGTAGGCAGAGAGGCAGAGAGAGAGAGGAGGAAGCAGGCTGTCCGAAGAGCAGAGAGCCCAACGTGGGGCTCGATCCCACGACCCTGGGATCATGACCTGAGCCGAAGGCAGCGGCTTTAACCCACTGAGCCACCCAGGTGCCTCAGAGGGAGAGAATCTTGAAGCGGACTTCCATCTGTTCAGGACACATGAGATCACGACCCCAGCTGAAACCAAGAGTAGGACACTTAACTGACTGAACCAACCAGGTTCTCCCCTACTTGTTTATTGTTAAAAGCAATTGGACTCTTGCAGAAAATATACCATGCAATAAGATTATAGATTTATACAGTATAATAAGATTGGAAATATTTGTGAATACAATATGATTGAAATAGACACAGGACAATAAATATTTCAAAAGCAGATGAAATCCGGGGAAAGGGAAAATATAGGCAAAAAGAATGTAAGCTCTACGAAGGAAGGATTCTTTGCCTGTTTCCTTCATAACTGGATTAGTGGCTGCATATATTTGAAGTTAAATATTTATTGAATGAATGAAAGAGTTGACCAAGATCTTTGCCATATGGTCCTCACTAGTCACATGAAGTTTTAACTCTGAGCTTTTTGTAGACAAGGCACGTACGTTAACCTGTTCAGAAATAACCTCAATTTATAAATAAATAGCAGATTTTGGAGGCAGTGGGGATGGAGTTTAACCAATTATGTCTGGGAAAAGTGGGGGATCTATTTCAAGGAGGAGGACTGCCATGGGTGGCAGATTGAAGGGGTGGCTGGTGAGTGAGAGTAACAGAGACGCATCTTGGCAGGTAGACACAAAGTGAGTAAAGAGGAGCCTCCTACCTTGGGCAAAGGTCATGGTAAGAAGCTGTAAGAAAGAGCTTGGGCAGAAAGAAGGTTTATTTAAAAGCAAAATAATCCCAGGGTGCCTGGCTGGCTCAGTCAGTGGCGTATGCAGCTCTTGATCTCAGGGTTGTGAGTTCGAGCCCCATGTTGGGTATAGAGATTACTTCAAAATAAATACTAAAAATAAATTAAGAAATAAAAGCAAAATAATCCCATCATTTCCATTTGGAGGGAAATGTTAGTCCTTCGTTAGGACTAACAAATTGTGTCTCTCCCTCAACACCACCTGGGGTCTCCAGTTCATATGTTGAAGCCCTCATCCCCTCCTATGACTGCATTTGGAGATAAGGTCTTTAAGGAGGTAATCAAGATTAAATGGGCTAATAAGGTGGGACCCTAATCTGATAAGGACTAGTGTCCTTAAAAGAAGAGGAAGTGATGCAGGAGAGCTGCCCACCACCCCGCCAACCAAATGAGAATGAGCGGAGAAAAAGCCATGTGAGGGTATGGCGAGAAGGCAGGTGTTTACACACCAGGGGTCTTCCTTGATCCCGGAATTCCAGCTTCCAGAACTGTAAGAAAACAAGTTTCTGTTTTTTCAGCCACCCAGTCTCGCATATTGTTATGGCAGCCCTAGCAGACTAATCTACTGTCCAGAGACAGGTGAACCTGGAAAAGGCAAACACCAACCTGGAAAAGGTGAACACTGCAAAAATTAATTTTAGGTCCCAGAAGCCTACAACGTCACAGAGTTTTCCATCTTTAGATGAGAACTGAAACATCATCAATTTGCCCCTGAGTATCCGAGAGCTGTCTCGTGCTCACTGTGGTGGTAACAGGGGCTCGCAGCAACCCGCATTCTCAGAAGGATGAAACAACACCAGGTTGTGGTGGTGGAAAGGGTATGTTCACGGTTTGAACCTGCTGAGTCAAATTTTGGTCTGGCATTTTTCACTGTATCGTTTGCAACCTATTTATCTAAGTCCCTTGGCCCCCTGTGGCTCCTCCCTGACCCTCTCCGGGCACAGATACAACTCATCCACAATTATAAATGAAAACTGCACATCATGGGTAGCTGGTAGGGGGACAGCAGCAGTCACAGCATACCCCTTACTTACAGCATTTGGTTCCAAACATAAAATGGACCGAGGGAAACTGGGAAGGGGCCACGTGGCTGGAGCCTGGAAATGTGTTTATCTCTGGCTGATCTGGGTTTGGGTTTTGTTTATTGTTTCTCAACTAACTTCTTTGGCCCCCAAATCTATTTTTTTAATATATTTTTTTATTTATTCATTTGACAGGGAGAGAGATCACAAGTAGGCAGAAAGGCAGGCAGAGACAGAGAGGGGGAAGCAGGCTCCCTGCTGAGCAGAGAGCCCAATGTGGGGCTCCATCCCAGGACCTTGGGATCATGACCCGAGCCGAAGGCAGAGGCCTTAAACCACTGAGCCACCCAGGTGCCTGTCCCCCAAATCTATTTTTAAGGCAAAAGTGATGCTTCTGTTTTGTCATCAAAGTAAATGCTATCTCTGAAAATCATTATTTGTAAGTAGTTCTGCCATGGACAGGGTGTGCACTGATCAACTCAGAGAAGCAAAAGTCAAACCCCCAGAACTGTGCAGCATGGTGGGCCTGAGTCTGGACTTTCATTTTGGCTTCAGGTCAAGGTCATTTGGGGTTGCCTACAGCTCAGGCCTAACCTCATGCTTCTTTAATGAGACATTAAGAGGAGACCTCAGCTTGGAGCTTCTCCTTCCAACCTTCAATTTTTAAACTTGGGCCTGATGGCCTTGGTAATTTTCACCAATTATTTTTATATGATTATAATAAATTGTAGGGATTTCATGATGTTTTCCAAGAAGCCATAGGAATAACTATACTAATTCAATTCCATATTCTAAGATGATGGGATTTTAGGCAGTCATAAGACTTAGAAAAATTTAACTAACTCTTTTGCTTCCCCTCCATTTATTTTTTAAATTTAAGATTCGGTTGACATACAGCACTGTATAAGTTTAAGGTGTACAGCATAATGATTTGACTTACATATATCATGGAATGATTACTACAATAAGTTTAGTTAACATCCATCATCTCATATAGATTAAGAAAAAAACATTTAAAAAATATTTGTTCCTTGAGATGAAAACTCTTAGGATTTAGTCTCTTCGCAACTTTCATGTGCTATACAACTCTTCTGTTGTATACTCTTTGGAAAGTATTTAGTGATCTTAAAGAAAGTATTTAGGTACTGGAAAGATGTCTTCCAATGGCAAACCATTTCTTTTTTTTTTCTTTTTTAAGATTTTATTTATTTATTTGTCAGAGAGAGTGAGCACAGGCAGATGGAGTGGCAGGCAGAGGTAGAGGGAGAAGCAGGCTCCTCGCTGAGGATTCTGGGATCATGACCTGAGCCGAAGGCCGCCGCTTAGCCAACTGAGCCACCCAGGCATCCCGGCAAACCATTTCTTATCTTGCACTGCTATTAAACAGACCACAGTTCTTCCCCTCCCCCCACCCCAGATGTTTTTGTTGTCCCTCTTCAGGAAGCCAGTGTACAGAATATACTCCTGAGCTTTCTACGGGATTCTCACTATAGTCTGTGTTTGGAAAATCAGTCAATGAGATACACAAGCCCAGAAGGTAAATATGACAGAACAGAAATTATTATTTTTTAAGATTTTATTTATTTATTTTACAGAGATCACAAGCAGGCAGAGAGGCAGGCAGAGAGAGAGGAAGCGAAGCAGGCTCCCTCCTGAGCAGAGAGCCCGATGTGGGGCTCGATCCCAGGATCCTGGGATCATGACCTGAGCTGAAGGCAGAGGCTCTAACCCACTGAGCCACCCAGGCGCCCCCAGAACAGAAATTATTAACAGATTGTGTTTCCAGCCTTTCTCCCATTTGCCCTCCCTACCCGGGAGCATTTCAGCCCAGGCAGTTTCTGCCCCTGGCCGGCCTTCTGAGGACTCTGCCTTGACTGAATAGTTCTTTGAGGTCTTTTCAAGGGTTAAGGTCAGGCTAGTCAGTCATCAACAGGTTTTTCTCTTCAAGAGATATAAATCTAGGGCAAGGCAGCACAGCTTGCCTGAGTGGGAAACACGTCTAGAAAAAGCACCCCTCTCCATGCCTCTATGGCCTTGCTTTCCACTGAGCTCCTCCGGTATCTTTTCCAAAGCCATAAACTCACATCAAAACATTTCCTTAAGAACTAGCTGAAAATGAGCCACCTCGGGAGAGTGTGGTGTACTCAAGGAACAGCTGCTCTCCTTGAGTTCAGTTTCTATCTGGAAAAGGAGACTTGGGGCAGATCTTGAAGAGGGAAATACAGTAGGTTTCGTTGGTGAAGGAAATGGTTTCAAGATGGAAGGGAGATTTTAGGAACACAGCTATGACCTATGAAATTCCTCCATGATTTAAAAAAAATGTAGGTAAAGAACATGAACCATATTTCTCAATATATACAAATATCAAATCATTATGTTGAAACTAATTCAGTGTTATATATCAATTAAATTTCAGTTTAAAAAAAGAACACAAACTATTTGAACTTCCTTTTTTTTTGCTGGACTATATTTATGATCTCTGTACTACTCTGAGATTGTTATATAGGTTATGGTTTTATATATTTGACATGAATTGCATTAATGAGCCATATGGAGGTCAGTTCATATAAATCAATGCAGTATGGTGGCTCAGGACATGGATTTTAGAGTTGGCTGGACTCCTGTCCACATTCCAGCCCTGCAACTTACTTGCTGGTCACCTTGAGCTTGTTTCTGAACTTCTTGAGTCCCAGCCCCCTCATCTGTAAGGAGCAGAGATAGTAGAGCCTGCCTGCCTCATCACATCATTGTGGGGATTAAAAGAGATAATCCATTTGCAAAGCACCTAGAAGAGTGTCTGGTATACAGGGTATTATTGACGGTCATTAAAACTACATGTTTGCAACAATTTCCAACAATGCCTTGTGAAAATAAGAATTGTTTGAGGAGCTCTTCTGACCTACTGAATCTCTGTGGGATGCCACCAAGCCTTAGTCTTCAAACTAGGATCAGAGCAGGAAAGGGCATTGGTGGGCACCAAGGCCCATGCCAAATGTTCATTAGTAGATGGATATGGATATATGGATATCAGTAGAGGGATCTAGGTTTACCCTTTTTGCTAAAACAGGAACCAGCAAGGTTCAGCCCTTGCGACTTTGCAGCAAAAAATGCAATCCAATGTGATTAAAGGGCATAGGGTACACTATGTACCCTATGTACATATAGGGTACATAGTGTTGTGCACAGAATTGAACCAGAAAATAGCCTATAACTGGAGGTACTGTGTATACGTGTTGCGGGATGGGAAGGGAGCTAAAAATAGAGGAGAGGGTCCTTTGCTCTTGCCTATGGTACAGTTTTCCTTGGGCTTTTGGAGAGACAAGCCCAAGTGGAAGCAAGCTTGTGCTTGGCTTGTATATGTGCCTTAAACCAAGAGTGATTCAAAGGATGGTGCAGAGGCCACACACAGACCAAAGGGTATGCAGAGGAAGTGTTTCCCTGGGGTGTCAGCCTCTTTCCCACTGCCATCAGCACAGGGAGACAGACAGTACTGGACTCCTGGACTGTGACTGGGCAAACTGGGGTTGGGCTATAGGCTGTGCTGACTTCATCTTTGACCCTGAACAAACCACGCCTGGTCTTCAAGCTTCTGTGTCCTTACGTGCCCAGTGGGCTGGCTGGACTCTGAGCTTTTGACCCACATTGAGCTTCAGTAGACCAGGATCAGTTTAGTAGACCCATCTGTGATTATACCATGGCCAGAGCCAGTGAGGGTTATCTACACGCCAACTCACAGGCTTTCTTTGGGGACTGTGAACCCACATGCTGTCCAGTCCTTGCCCAACTACTGGCTGCAGCTTTCAAAGGCACCAGCCTCAAAAGGAGGAGAGGTTTGTATCCTTTAAAAACAGAATAACAAATAGACAACACTTGGAACTTGTGAGTCTTGAAGTCAGTGATTAACTTGGGTTCTTCAGAAATTGTATATAGTGACTTAAGGCAGAAAAGTGGCTGACAAGCCAAGGCCAAGGCTATGTGTGATCACAAGTGTGGCATCTTGATGCAGAACTCAGGTCCCTGACTTTTCTTGGACATGGTCAGACCTGGGGACTCGCAGGGATCAGTGTCAAAACCTGGAGCTCCAAGAAGTACTTATATTTGCCATAGGGTAGGGCTCATGCACAAATAATCCCAGATATCTATTGCTGCAGGACCCTCCACTCCACATTTAGTGGCTTAAGAGAAGAACCATTTTATTGTTTATGGTTCTTGGGCCAGGATTTGGGCAGAATCTGGGCAATTTTCTGCTCCACATTGTGTTGACTTGGATCCCTCAGAGGGACTCAGTTCATGGCTGGGCTGGTCCAGAGGGTCCAGGAAAGCTTCATACTCTTGTCAGAGACCATGGCGTTGAAGAGCTAGATGGCTGGGTCCAGCTGGGGGACTGGGATGGCTGGGCCTCTTTCTCTCTCTCTCTTATCATTCCAGGGCTGCTCTCTCTCCATCTGGCCTCTCGGTGGTCTCTTTAGCAGGGTCACCAGATTTCTTTCATGATGGCTCCAGGCTCCCCAGAGAGAAGAAGCGGAAACTGCTAATCCTCTTAAAGGCTAGGATCAGAACTGCCACAGTCGTTTCTGCCTGTTCCATTGACTGAGCAGCTTAGGTTCAAAGGGATGGAGGAATAAACTTTACCTCTCAATAGGGAAGTGGCATGTGTGCACAGGAATAAGAGGGATTAAAGGCGGCCATCTTTGGGGGGTAAGCTACGATAAGGCCCCTTTGGCAGAATTCGGAAGGATTTGGAGCCCCGGGGTCACACCAGAGGTGATGATGCCCAGATGGCTCCAAGAGGGTCAGCCTAACCACCCCTCAAGATCAAACCTCCTTCTGGCTCTGGGAGTGAGATGTAACCAACGTGAACCCTCTTTGCTTCTAATATCCAGGAAAACATCCTGACTCAGTGATCTGGATGTGTCCAGCCCCAGAATTCATTGCCTGGACCAAGTTTACCCCATTCTCTCTCAGGGAGAAGAAAATGATTGTTATCACAAGTGCTAATTCTGATTGACTATTAGTAGCTTCCTGGAGCACAGTGTTGGGAAGAATTTTGGGACCACAACAAGGCTATCACTATGACACATTGGTCATATCTGTTTTGGGTGTGGAAAATGGAGGAGTGACTGTTACTATAGATTTATTACCTGGGTTGTTCATGTCATGCTTTTACCAGAGGGAGGCAGGTATATGGATTAGTCTCTAAACTTGCCCTGTGCTTTCCCACATGTCCCTCTTTACAGGGCACATTTCCCTCCCAGTGGTTGTCTGCAACTTGCCTGGGCTTCAAGGTCTGCCTCCTCCTCCAAACTTTGCTGGACCACCCTAGTTTCAGGAGTTCTAGAAACTTAGGCTGAGTGAGTTTCTGCCAGTAAATACTGCCGTGCATTATCAGTTGTCTTTTCTTCTGCATATTAATTATTCCTAATGAGGCTATTAGATAATTAGGTTCTTATATGCCTTGTATCATACCTTCCATTTTCCAGTAAGTTGGTATTTCTCCTGATGATAGTGACTTAAGGTGAGCATCAGAAGAGGATTTGAATATAATGAATCTATATTTCCCTGCAAATAGGCATGGAAGGCAGAAAGCAGTTAATACCCATAGGTTCAGCTCAGTGGGTTTTGCCAGGAGAGTTTGCCTGGCTGGGAAACAAGGATGGGCAGCCAGGGCTGAAGCACAGCTGTTGGTCAGGTAGCCCCGGGTGCTGGCTCTGGCTAAGGATGCTGGGGGCCGGTGCTGCTGCACAGGTAACTCCTCACAGCATGTGCTAGGGTTCCATGTGTGTCTAGGCTCCTGTGGTCATCGTTGTTGCCTGCTGCTTGAATTATCAGTGTGAAAAGTTTTAAGTCAATATTCTGGTAGATGGATCGGGGATGTTTAAAGACTCCGGAGAGAGAAACTGTGTGACAAAGGAGGCAAGAGAAGCTTTTGGAGGTCTTACAGGGTGGGACTTATGATTAAGCATCCCTGTTTTTCAGTCTCACAGGTCCCAAGAAGAGTTTGTCCCTTCTTGCCTCTGGGGGGTTAGTGTTTATCGGGTGCTGATGCTCCTATATCTGGAACTCAAGACAGAGAAAATGGATTTGGCAGAATTCCTTTGTGGGCATGTAAAACTCAGAGAAACCTGTAAAGAAACAGACGTCATAATTTGTCACTTCATACGTAGTACATGAAATATCTAAAACTGTAGAGCCTGGGTTGCTCCAGGGTGAGAGGGGTGAAGGAAAAGTGAGTATCTAACTTGGAGCCAGCCTCTTAGATGCCTCCTTATTGTCTGTTTCTCTCAGGTCTCTAGCAGAGAGGACTTTAGAGCATTTCTTCAAGATTAGATTGGTTCCTCCTAGAGATAAACATACACAGTCCCTGGGAACGGTCCTAGCTCTGCAGATGCGCACGGTTAAGTCATACTTCTTCCTGGTCCAGTGATGTGGTCTCTCAGCATCCCCACTGTGTCACTGTGTGTATGTGCAGGAACCAAATATAATCAGGATATTTTTTAGGATCATTAACATACAGAGGCAATTAATATTATTCATAACATATCAGGAACTGGGTGAGATCTTACAAAGTATACTCAGAATCATGAAAAACAGCAAAGGAAGATGAAATTTTATGTGCAGCCCAACCATATGGTTGAATGAATTTCATTTTATTGTCCTTTTTGATAATTGGTCATCTAAATGTTGTAAAGAATCCGTTTTGCCCACCACTGAGAACAGCAGCAATAACAGCTATGATTTGTTGAATGTTCATTTGATACCAGATGTTATGCCATGTGCTTTATGTACCCATGATCTCATGTCATTTTGCATGATTAATGGGAGCTTCTGATGCCACCATTGAGAAATAAGCTGCATACAAAGAATGCTTCCTTCATCCCCTTGAGCTGTTGGTTTGCATGGCTTTAATAAAGTTGTTCCTGCAAAGAAGGGTTCTGTGCTGTGATGCGGCGGTTGTTAACTGGATGGTTCTGTGTTCTCCCGGCTTGTGCAAGGCTCTGCAGGCCATGGGATGCATGCAGGGCCATTCTTCTGCCTTTTCCTTGCTCTTTATTCTGGCTCCAAACCCATGAATTCATATTAGTTTGGGGACTGCCTGGTTACAGATGTGTCCCCTCTTGTCCCCAAACTAGCATTTTCTATCACTTCCATTCAATCTTAACATAATGGTAGAACTAACACCTCTTGTCTCTCTTTTGAAGATGTCCTTTGTACTGCTTCAGAGGAGCCAGTTGTCAAGTTTACAGTTACCCAATGCGTCTCTACGTTTCATCGTCTGGTTTAAAATGTACCCGGGATTTGTTTGCATCACGCGCGGTAGGACACACAGACACAGAAATGCTGGTAGGAAGGAATGGGGGAGGCGGGTAGATAGGCTTAGGACTGGCTAGTTTGAATAATTTCGGTGGGCTCCAAGGGGACTGCCCTGGGTTGTCTGGCCCAGCTAGAGTAATTAGGCTCTGGGGTGATTTAGGGCAGCGGTCGACATGTGAGGGCTCGGGAAAGGGGGTAGTTGGTAATATGGGTTCTGGACTGGTTGGTTTGCGTAGGAGAGCTGTCCTCTCGGGCTGCTAGTCTGCTGTCGCTAAGAATCTGCCAGCACTGGGAGTCATCAAGGACCTGGATGCCAGGGCATCAAGAATATAGAAAAAAAGAAAATATAATCACCTTCCTTGAAAATATTTATTCAAGAGACAATAAATGTGGGTGTCCGGTGCACGCAGTTCTAGACCCGCCGTAGTACATGAACCGGTCCTGTGCGCACGGCGGGCCCTCGGGTAGTGCTTGGGAGGTGAGTGTGAATGAATGCTCCCAACTTGTGCCTGCAGCGAGTAGGAGGACTCTTCCCTCAGGGAGCGTACAGTCTGGTTGGAGAAAGAAACACACAAGTGTAACATGATAATTGCCATACTAAAAGCTCTAATTATCTTCAGACCTACTCCTCTGGGAGTCCCTGCGGCCAGAGAATGACCTCTCTATCTCTCCAGCCATTTAAGCCAGAGCTCGAGTGATTCTAGAGTGATCCTGTCCTCCACCCCCCTCAGGTTCTGTTCATTCTACCTTCTACATCTGTCACCAAGTTCATCCCTGCCTCTCCGTCCTACTGGCTGCAGAGAGAGATGCCACGTGGCCACGCGGAGGGAAACCACTGCCATCCAACTTTCTCACACACCGTCCCAGATGCCTCCTAGAGTCGGAGTGGGTGGGACACCCCCACTCCCGTCTGTCCCCAGCACTAATTCGGAGCAGCTGCGCACCGGCCACTGCTGGGCGTCTGGGAGGGGAACCGTGTGGGAGGGGCGCCTGGCGGGGTGAGGTGGGAGCCCTCCACCCACAGGGGCTTAGCCCCTGGAGAGGCTCACATCCCTGTAAACTGCTGTCTCTGGCCGGAGCCCAGGGCCAGCACAGGGCCAGAGACAATTATGAGGTCCCTGAGCCCCTCCCATCTCCTGTTGGTGTGTCCTCTTCTGGAAGGGCCTGGTGCCCGGGGACTGTGCTGTCAGCCCCCACCCCCCCCACACATGTAACTCAGGTGGCTGGCACTTAAGGGTCACTCCTCCTGTTGGTGTTTGTGCCATGAAAGAGCCGGAGAAGGAGCACAATGCAGGGCCTGAAGGGATGAGTTCGTGATGAGAGAGTAGCGAGTGGAGAGTCGTTGGCTCGTGGAGGACATCCGTTTGTGCCGCAGAGCCGTGGTTATGACTGGCTCCCCACCTTTCCAGCCAGGGGTAGGGGAACAAACTGAACGGGGAGGAAGGTTGACAGCCAGATGCTCTAGTCCACGGGTCTGCAAGCTCTGATCGCAGTTAGGAGGCCCAAAAGAAAGATGTATTCGTTTGTTACGTCTGTCATAACAGAATTCCAGAGAGGGAGGCCCAGAACAACAGATATTTATTCTGTCACAGTGCTGGAAGCAGATAGTCCAAGATCAAGATGTCGGCAGGTTTGGTTTCTCCGGAGGCCTCCCTTTGATTTGCAGATAGCTGCCTCCTTGTGTCCTCATGTCATGTCTTCCCTGTTGGTGCATGCCCCCGGTGTCGCTCTGTGTGTCTAAATTTCCCCTTTTCAGGACATCAGGCATACGGGATTGCGGCCCACTCTAATGGCCTCATTTTCACTAAAGCATCACTTTAAGCGCCCTGCTTCCACAGTCACGTTCTGAGGTACTGGAGGTGAGGGCTTCAGCATGTGAATTTCAGGAGGTCAGAGGTCAGCCCGCGATAGAAGGGTAGCACGGCAGCAGCTCAGAACAGCAATTCTCAAAAAAGTTCAGGCAGCCAAGAATACTGTCTGTTCTGTGCCATGTTGAATCAGTGGGTTCCATTATACGAACCAAGAACAACTTCACCAGCAGAAAACGGGATTTGTATTAAGTGTGCGATCGACAGTCCCAGTGAGCAAAATGAGCATGGGGAAAGGGGAAATTGTTGAACTAAGCAGACTAGCGCTTTTGAGTTTCTGCTGCAATAGTTGCTTACTTGCTCAGTTACGGTTTCAGCCACTGCACCTGCTGATAAAACTAGCAGGTGCGAGAGTTTTTTGAACTTTCTGAGTGAAAACCTGAAACTGACAAAATTCTGTGTACTGAACACATTTTCTATATGTATTTGGAGAAACTCCCTATTATTCAGCGTTCACAGTGGGAACATCATCAGTCTTCCAGAGGAACATAGTTTAGAAAGCTCCATTCTTGTGTATCTTCTCCAGTTAGTCGGAAGACTTACGGAACAAATAACACATTCATGATCACCAAAAGGGAGGGGATTTAAAAAGGCTAATTATTTGCAGTCTGGATTCTGCTCCAACTTTTCCTTTATTCCACATGATGGATTGAACACCTTCAATAAAGTTTAAATCAGTATTCTGGTAGGTGGAAAGGGGATGCAATTAATAGAGATATTAATTGTGTGTGTAGTGATAGAGAAGTGAATGGGGTTCCATCCTTGCCTTGAGGGCCTCACGATATCAGTTAAGACTTTAGGCTGTAAACAATAATGCATTCTGACTGGGTTAAGGCAGAGAAGCAATTTATGAAAGAAGCTTTAGCAGAGGAAGAACTGGCTTGGAAGCAAGGCATCCAGTCTGGGCAATGCACTGCTCCAGTGGTGACCTTTCTACTCCTACTGGTGCGTGGGCACCGAGGCTTGACACTGAGCAAACGGCTGAAGTTTCCCGGCTGCTGTTGTCTTTGAGAATTGGGTGTCTGCAGCTGCCTTTGCTAGAAGAGCTTCCACAAGGCAACCCCTGCTTCATGCTTCTTGCATCTGATTGGCAAGGGAAGCTTAGAAAGCAGGTTTATGCCTTCCACCTTAAAGATGTGTGGAATCAAGAGACAGGAAATTCTGCAAACACAGGAAAGGTGTCAAAAAGCATTGGGAAGACAAAAAGTGTGGCAGATGTCTACTCTAAGCTTCTAGTCTAATGGAGGAAACAGATGTATATTCAAAAATTGGTGGGAAAGTGTTATAATTAAGACAGGTTTATGGCAATGATGAAGACCAGAAAAGGAGTTGTTAAGCCTGGAGTGATCAGAGAAGTCTTCCTGGAGGAGGTGAGCTGGCCTTGATGGATGAAGTAAGAGGCGGGGAGCTTGGAGCCAAATGAAAACAGGAACCCTCACTGTCTGACTTTAAACATGTCTCTACGGTGAGTGTGCCAGATTTTAAAAATGGAAACCTGCTGAAACAAAAAGAAAAGGCAGTGGAATTGGAATGCATTAGTAGAGGACTCACGTGAGAGCTGGCTGGGAAATGCTCAGGGCATCCTGCATGGGGCTGTCTGCATAATCGACTTGGCTTGTGTCCTTTTCCCTCCCACTCCACTCCCTTCAGATGTCCTAATAGGTTATGGCTTCCAGGAGGAAACATGCTGTGCATTTTCAGAGGGTTGCTTTTGTTTTGTTTTGTTTTTAAACACCCAGCCTGACTCCAAAGGAGGAGCTCTTCTCTCTTAAAAAATAACAGTATTTTAAAAGCAATAAGAAAAGTATTGAGTGGAAAGTGCAAGTCCTTTCAATAACTACTGTTTATATAGTATCTTTTAAAAATCTCAAATGCAGGGCACCTGGGTGGCTCAATGGGTTAAAGCCTCTGCCTTCGCTCAGGTCATGGTCCCAGGGTCCTGGGATCGAGCCCTGCATCGGGCTCTCTGCTCAGCAGAGAGCCTGCTTCTTCCTATCTCTCTGCCTGCCTCCCTGCCTACTTATGATCTCTGTCTGTCAAATAAATAAATAAAATCTTTTAAAAAAAAATCTCCAATGCACTATTTTCCCCCACTTTCCATATCTTCAATTTCTTAACAAGTGAGTCTTCATTGTATTTGGTCAATAAATATTTATTAATGATGAGGAGGCAGGGAATATGGGTCGTTTTAAGGCTGAGGTAGGTTTTGAAAGTTGAAATACGGGGCCTCACTCCTCCCTACATCGACTTCTCCTGCATTTCCCCATCTTGGTAAATGGCATCCTGTTGTAATTGCCTTTGTGTGAGAACTTGGCCACCAGCCCTCATTCCTCCTTCTATGGCCCCATAACCTTCCATCAGCAGGTCCTGCTGGCTCACCCTCCACAATCCCCTTTGCCCTGCCGCCCTCCCCACACAAGGAATCTTCATCTCAAGCCTGGCCCAGGGCTTTCTGAGTGGTGCCCTGCTTCTGGTTACTGGTTTTCTCTAGTCTGTTTTTCACATGGTAGCCAAATGATATTTCAAAACAGAGGTGTCTCTCTGTTATATAAAAGTTTCCAGGGCTGGCTCCCCATGGCTCTCAGATAAAATTCAAGGTCTTGCAGGTTGCGGCTACTGACCCCCCTGCACACCCTTCTCCCTCTCGCCATCAACGGGGACAGTGGTCATTCCTCAAGCATGCCCTGAGTTTCCCCACGCAGGACCCAGGGCCCCCCATCCTCTCCGTGCTAGGGAGCTCGTTTCTTTTTATCTTTTAGGTCTTGGCTTAAATGGCACTTCCTCCAAGTGCATTCCCCTGATTTTTTGTCTAAATAATGCTCCTTCCAACCTGATATTTTCTTACTGCAGCTTCCTGTTTATTTCTCTCTGGCACTTAACACAGTCATCTATATTTTTCTGGTTTACTTATCGTCTATCACTCTTCCTAGAATCTAAGTTATGAGGAGGTGGGGATCTTATCTGCTTTGCTGGCTCTGTGTCCACAGCCTCTGGCCCAGAGCACTCAGTAAATGTTTCATGAAGAAAAGAAACAATCTAGGACCTTCCAGCCCTCTGCCAGATTTCTTCCCGTTCTGCTTTTGAGGGGGGCTCTCTCCATTCCTACCATTGGCCTCAAACTTAGCCCAGGGTGTCCCCCACCACACACCCCCTCCACACACACACACACCTGCTGCAGACCCTGGGTGATTCCCAGGCTTTGTGCTTCTCCCATCCTGTGCTCTGCTTTGGCAGCCAAATACAGGTGCCCCACATTTCATCCTACGTCTTAGTGAGACCAGCCCATCCCCCAGGTCTCTGCTGCCTGCTGTGTGAGTAGTAGATGATCAAACACGCTCCCATGGGCCTCCCCTGCAGGTGTGAGAGAAAAGTGGAAAGAGCTCTGAAAATATGGAGGCAGCTGAGATTTGGAGACCTACCACTGCCCTCTCTATAGAACTGGGAAACTCACTGTATCCTGAGCTTTCCTTTCCTGGTTTCCTGGGACGTGAGCCCTGGTCCCTGTTCTAGGCTTCTTACAGAGCCATTGAGTGACGTTTGTGCGTGCCTGTTGCCGGCGGTAAGCGTGTTGTAGCAGGAGCTTGTCCAGCACGAGTGGGCTGTCATTGAGAATGCGGAGTTCAGACTTGAAGAAGAAGGAGCCAGATCAAAGTGGCTGACCAGACACAGTTTCTGTACCCTCCAGTGCCCCTTTAAATCACAGCGTACAGGGCAGGTGGGGGCTTGGTCCTCTGCACTCAGCTATGGTCCAGACCACTGGTTTGGCCACCAAAAAAATCCGCCATTTGAATAGTAAAGAGCCCAATGAACGCTTCCTAGCAAACAGACATTGGCTGATTGTCAGTAGACTGGGCTGTATTTCTTCATTTAGGTAAGGTGTCATTTGGGCCTTTCTGAGAGTAAAGTTAGTCGAAATTCTTTCTTCCAGAACGGTCTCTCACAGTGACTAGGCAAGAAGCCTGCACTCAACGAAGCTGGGGTCTCACTATAAGATCAATTGAGAAATGGTCTCTGACCACCTACTGGCATCTGCTCTAGTCGCAGGGAAATCTAAGATTCCCTCTCTGCCCTCAAGGCAGGGTTTCTCCACCTCGGCACTGCATTTTGTGGGGGATAATTCTGTGTCCCCAGGAGGGGACTGTCCTGGGTGTTGCAGGATACTTCGCAGCGCCCTCTGGCCTCTACCCGCCGATGCCAGTAGCACAACAACACCCCCACCCCCGCCGCACACACTCCCGGCCCCCCAATCTGTCTCCAGATGTTGCCAAACATCCCCTGGGGGCAAATCCCTCCCCTCTTTGAGAACCACTGCCCTGAGGGAAGTCATTGTCCAGTAAATGAGATGATCTTAAAGAATTCTAAAGACAAGTGTACTTAAAGCAGAATATAATACATGGATATACTTCATGCAAGTCACCTGACTGGGTGTTGAAAGGCACTTGATTTTGGACATGGCAAGTGCTAATAGTGGTGGGCGAGGGTAGCACTTGGCCACACCTGATAAGATGCTTCTTTGTAGCTTTTATCTAGCCTAGGAATATTCAGGGATTTACATGCTGCTTGGTTGCAAAGATTAGTTTGCCTTAACAAATGCAATGTCCATAAAATTAAACTTCATTTATAAAATGACTAATAGCTGGGTTGTTGGGAGGATTGAGCTAGTTCACGCAGTATACTCAGTCTCTGATTTATAGCTATCTTCATGAATTATTATTAATTTCTCTATGTTATAGCCATTGTAGAATGCACGTCTGCCATGTTCTACATGTTCTGTTAACTTTATCTGTATCTCATTTGATGCTCAGAATGACCATGCACAGTGGAGGGCATGATGCCCATTTTACAGATGTAAGAAGCGAGGTTTGGAAAGATGTAGCATCTTGTCAGGGTCACACAGCCTGTACAGGCTGGAGACAGTCTTTGAACTCACATTTTCTATGTTCAAGGACTGCATTTCCACTGCACTGGAAGGAATGAGAGCTTAGGAGTTCAAGGTCTGTCCCCAACTTTTTTCTTCCATCTGCCAACTTAGGGACAGTCCCTTTACCTAAGGGTTGGTTTCAATATACGTGGCTTCTCCACCTGAACGGATTACACCTTCCAAGATGACGAAGGGTGTATCTTGTAACTCTTTCTATCTCAAGCATCACACACAGACTTGATGCTTAATAAATATTTGCTGTTTGATTTTTCTTAATTCCTGTCTGCTTCTAGCAAGACGTCATTGAGGAAAAGGAAAAAATCTTTGTGTTTCCTAAGGAATGGAAATTTGTCTTGCAAGTTAGCTCCAAGGATGAATTTTTTCTTCTTACCCTCTAATTTTGGACACCACAAGGAGCAGCTGTTTTGACAAGAGGAATAGAACAGTCTTGCCAGGGACACCTGGGTGGCTTAGTGGGTTAAAGCCTCTGCTTTCCGCTCAGGTCATGGTCTCAGGGTCCTGGGATCAAGCCCTGTATTGGGCTCTCTGCTCAGCAGGGAGCCTGCTTCCTCTCTCTCTCTCTCTCTGCCTGTGTCTCTGCCTACTTGTGATCTCTGTCTGTCAAATAAATAAATAAAATCTTAAAAAAAAAAAAAGAACAGTCTTGCCACTTTTCACATACATCGATCACTCTTTCTGTAGGACCTGATTGCATTACCTGGGAGGGATGGATGCATGTGATTCTGACTCAGAGTTCATCTCTGTTCAGCTGGGCCACAGGAGAGGGTTAGCTCTCTGTGTTGTCATAAGGAGGATAGCTCAGCCAAGGAAGGAATAACTACTCCAGAAAGCCAAACTACCAATAGGGGTGTGTGTTTCCATGTGTGTGTGTGTCTGTGTGTCTTGTGTGTCTGTGTGAAAAAGGGAACTGGGGTTTGAGGTTGGGGAGAAATCTCTACCTGGTAAATGGCTAAGGGGTCTTCCTACTCAACAGATCTCAGGAATTCATATTTTCAGGCATATTCTGGAATAAGTCTCAAAGTAGGAAAGCCACCATCTTTGTCATGGGATGGACCATAAAATTATTTACGTTTTGTGATGTTTTGTAAACTGAGGAGGTCTTGGATATCTGGGTTACATTGATGTGTTTTCGTTCCCAAATGATAAAAGAGCTTTTGGGGTGGATTTTTGGGTGAAGATTCTCACGACCATGCTAACAGCTGGATCTGTCTAAATGAAATCATTGATTTTGAGGCCTTCACATACTGTTGGGTCTTCTGGAGGTTGTGTATATCATAATAGGTCTAGAGCGAATGCCTTTGCTTTATTTCTAGGTTAGGGGAAAACACTATTCCAGCCTTTGTTTGAGCTCCCGGAATTTTTTTTTTTTTAAGATTTTTTAAAAATTTTTATTTATTTGTTAGAGAGAGAGAGAGCGAGCACAGGCAGACAGAGTGGCAGGCAGAGGCAGAGGGAGAAGCAGGGTCCCCATCAAGCAAGGAGCCCAATGTGGGACTCCATCCCAGGACGCTGGGATCATGACCTGAGCCGAAGGCAGCCGCTTAACCAACTGAGCCACCCAGGCGTCCCTCCCGGGATGTTTTTTTTTTTTTTTTTAAGATTTTATTTATTTATTTGTCAGAGAGAGTGAGCACAGGCAGACAGATTGGCAGGCAGAGGCAGAGGGAGAAGCAGGCTCCCCATCAAGCAAGGAGCCCGATGTGGGACTTGATCCCAGGACACTGGGATCATGACCTGAGCCGAAGGCAGCCACTTAACCAACTGAGCCCACCCAGGCGTCCCTCCCAGAATGTTTTTAAGCTTAAAATTCATGGCCTTCTGGCTTGCAAGTGGTTGATTTCCATCCTAAGAGCCTTTTTCAGAGTGGCTGGAGTTTTAATTGATTTTTGTTCTAGTTGTTTTATTTTAAATTCCCAAATCCAGGAAGTGAGTGTGAGTTGGGCACGCCCAGTGAGTTGAGAGGCCCAGCATGAGGAGGCCGTCATATTTTCCTGGTGACCTGGGTGTGTATGGCGGCCTAGAGCCTGCTTATTCAACCTTGCTTTCATTTATTTGTTTTTATTACGATAAAATACACGTAACGTAAAATTACAGTTCAGTGATGTTCCATACATTCGTAATGTATAACCATCACCTTTGTCTAGTTCCAGAATATTTTTATCACTGCTCTGAAGGAGCTTTTATGCCCATTAAATGGTCACTCCCCATTTATTCCTCTCCCTAAATGTGTGGCAATGACCTGTCTGCTCTCTGCCTGTGGATTCATCTGTTCTGGATATTTCATATAAGTGGAGTCATTCAGTCTGTGGCCTTTGGTATAGACAAATATGGCTTCTTTCACTTAGCATCATGTTTTTGAGGTTCATCTTTGCTGCAGCATGTATCAGAGCCTCATTCCTTTTTTATGGCTGAATAATATTCCATTATGTGGATGTCCCACATTTGGTTTTCCATTCAGCTGTTTCTACCTTTGGGCTGTGTTGAATAGCAGTGGTATAAATATTCATGTATAGGTATTTGTTTGAATACCTGTTTTCAGTTCTTTAGGGCATATACATATGAATGAAATTACTCAGTAGTATGGTAATTCTGTGCTTAACATTTTGGGAACTCAGCTTTGGTTTTGATGGTTTAACTCCTAATTTGCTGTTGGGACCATTAGAGGTTTGTTGCTACACTCATGGAATCTGACAGTTCAAAAGAGCCTTAAAGATCATTTGATTTCTCTTCTCACCCATCCCAAAAAGTCTAATTAACAAGGAACATTGTAGAAGCCCCTCTACCCCCTCCATTCATAACTCTAGAGCAGAGGGGCACTACCTCCCAAGAATGACCAGTCCATTTTTGGCCAGTGCCATCTGTTGGCTTGTCCTAGTTCTACCCTATAAAGAAAGTATTTGTCTGTTGTTTGTTTTTAACCTGGAATCTAAGACTCTTGGGCTTTATCCCCAGATGAACTTTGGTGTGGAGAGGTGGGGGAACAGTTCAGCTGCCATTACTCTCCAGGGGGTTCCTGAACCACCATTCTGGAGTGAGTGACCCAATAATGCCATCTTTCTCTTCTACCCATGAGCCTTCAAAAGTTTGTTGGCAGACCATTGTTTGATTGACAGCTTCCCTCTGCTCACCTCTGATATCCAGATGCAATAATCAGCAAGGGGTTGTGTTTTCCCAAATACCACCTGTAAGAGGACAGAGCCCAGGGTGGAAAGCTGTACAGAAGGAGTTGAGAGGCTGAAGAGCATGGCAAGTCTCTGGCATGGGCCCCCTGCCTGTGACCTTGGTCACTTGAAGTTTACTGCAGATGTATAAAGCATTTGCTATCTAACAGATTATTTTGTTTGGAGAGAAGGCTATTTCTGAAAAAGCTGAGAAAGTCCTTGAAAGTCACACAGTTAAAGTTGTTCATAGGGTGAGGAAAATATAATGATTAGCTGTTTTTTAAAATAAACTTGTTATTGAAGTATAATGTACATAAAGGAAGTGTACAATCGTAAGAGTACATTCTCTGTGATTCCGTTTATATGCAGTCTAATAACAGAATGTATCTATGGTATTAGAAGTCACGATGTTGGTTATCATCAGGTGGGTGGTACTGGGAAGGGAGCAAAAGGGGTGTCCCTGAGCTGCTGATTATGTTTCAATTCTTGATTGGAAACAACTCCCCATCATTTATCAAAATCCCAAATAGTATTGGATAGAAAAATCCTGGGGTTATTGTAGTTTGGGCCTGTTGTTTGGAGATACCCTTTGTTTCTGTCTTCCCAGCATCCTTTCCTCATCTCTTGCTTTGGAGTATGCCCTTTCTCACTCTCAATCCATGTGTCACGTGTGGTCTGTCCCCTCCTCTAGCTCCAGGGGCTGGGATATAATGCAGAGACTGGTTAAATGATAGGCACATGATCCAAGTCAGAAAACGAGAATCCATCCTGGGACTTTTGCTAGAACCACTGAGAAAGAGGCACATGCTCTCAACTGAGGTTTCTTAGCCTGTAGAACATGAGCTTGGGCTGCTAGTGTCCATCTTCACTACCATGTGCAGAGTGCCCACTGGAGATGAAGCCAGCACAGAAGACAGAAAAGTCAGGATTCCTGGTGACAGCATATATGGAATCAGCCATGTTGAAAGCTCTCTCCATTCCCCATGGACTTTGCATTTATAAGTGTCAATAAATTCCCTTTTCTGCTTCTGTTCTTCAGATTGGGTTTCTGTCCCTGGCCTCCCATGGTTCTACTAGTTGAAACAGTCTGCATCTCTATCAATCAAAACCATTAAATAAGGGAGAGCACGTGGGTGGCTTAGTCGGTTGAGCATCTGACTCTTGGCTTTGGCTCAGGTCATGATCTCAGGATCATGGGGTCAAGCTCCATGTCAGGCTCCCTACTTAGCAGGGAATCTTCTTGAGATTCTCTGCCTATCCCTCTGCCCCTTCCCCCACTCATGCTTACGTGTGGTGTCTCTCTCTAAAATAAATAAATAAAATCTTAAAAAAAAAAAAAACCTATTAGATATACTTATCCAAATTTGACTTCTTACACTTTGGCACTCAGTCTCTCTGTGAGCCCCCAATGAGTGCTATGGTAGCTCCAAATTGTGGGAGGTGGAGAGATTGGGGAAACTTTAGGAATAGCTGTTGGGTCAGAGGGCTGTGCTGAAGGGGACTTGTGAGGTTGTGTTGCTCTATGTCCCACACTATTTTTGCCTAGTGTGCTTATTTGGGGTGGCCTAGGGGTTGCTGGTTGCTGTTCCTGGGTCACTGCTTCCTTCCATTCTCCTGGTCCCTGACCCTTGATGCCCTTTTCTATCTGGAAGACAGAGGTAACAGAGAAGAGATCACTTGACTTGGTGGGAGTTTATGAGCCTTCTGGAAATAGCCATGAAGGGCCCAACAATGACCTTCTATTACCCATTTTATATAAACTCTGTATTTTAAAATATCCCAAACTATAAAGTACACAAAATAATGCTAAGGTGACAGTTTTGGAAAAAAATTGTTAAGGTGGTCCTCTCTGGCAGGATCAGAATCATCTAAATTAGAGGTGTATCTAATAGTATCTTGTATTTTGCTGCATAGATTTTCAACTATTATTAGCTGGGTGGAAAATATTCTTCAATAAAACATTTAATGATTTATATGATTTATGATAACTTTGTAAGTAAACGAATATAATTAAAATAATGAATAGGTTTCCTTGCTTTTGGCTTATCTTCCCTTCGCTGCTTATGTTCTGCCTGGAAAGCCATACAGGGCTGGTGGGCACCTCAGTACCGTGCGGGGGTCTGCTACAGTTCATGGCTGTGAGGGGCCCTTCAATAAGTATGTTCATGTGACCTAATTTGATGCTAGTGTTTTTGCACTGAATCCTCCAAGTCTACCAGCAGCTGCATAGCCTTCTTCCAACTTGACATTCAACCCTTTGACGCATTTTCTCACCCTGATGTGAATACCTACAGTATAAAAGAAGAGACTTACAAGATCCCCAGGAAAAAATACTTCACATCTTAAAATTGCTTATGAGGCTAGAACCATATACACTCCTATCACTGAGAAGAAGTTTATAGAGATGATCGCTAGTTCAATCACCTTATTGTCTCAGAGAGCAGAAATGACTTGCTTAGTCAGTGGCGGATTAAGGCTAGTCTCCAGGTCTCTGGTGCTACCTACCCCCAAAAGTGTGCCTGATGGCACCCTGGGATGAGAGAGACACTGGCAACCTGGGATGAGACAGATGCTGGCACCCTGGGATGAGAGACACTGGCATCCTGGGATCAGAGAGACTTGGCCGTGTCCTGGAACTCCGAGACAGCTATGGTTAGAAGAGGGGAGTTGGAGTCAAAAGCAGGTCCCGATGCTCTGCAGAGTTCACACAAATGTACATTCTTTGTGCGTCTTTATAGCCTCGAATAAATGCATAATGGAGACAGGAATAGCCACTGGTCATTTGATAATTTCATTTTTAGAAGTTGTTACAAATTCCCCTTCCCATTTGGTGGCTTACAGGGGTGGCTAAAATAATGCAAATGTGACTTTTAGGTTTCATTTCTTTTCTTCCTCTTCCTCTAGTGGAAAGGCTAGATAGAGCACAGTGGTTTCCAAAAGTAAAATGTGCCAGTGATTTATAGCTGGATAAACCTGCTTTTGAACCCTACCATGACCACTAGCATTAAAATTAGCACTTCCTGAGGGCCTTTTATAGGCCAAGGGCAGAATTTTCACAAGACCCCTGTGAGGCAGACGTTACTATTTGGCCCAACTTTTCTGATGACGGAACTGCGGTTTCTGAGAGGTTAAGTGATCGGCTCAGTTCTGCCTGACCCTAAGCACGAGCCTCACTCACTGTGGAAGACCACAGGCCTGAAGAACAGAGGTGAAGATGGATGTTTTTGGATTATTAGACAGACTGCAAGGTGTGAAATCTACAGTGTATTTTTTTTTAGATTTTATTTATTTATTTGACAGACAGAGATCACAAGCAGGCAGAGAGAGGAGAGTGGGGAAGCAGGCTCCCCGCTGAGCAGAGAGCCCGATGTGGGGCTTGATCCCAGGACCCTGAGATCATGGCCCAAGCCGAAGGCAGAGGCCTTAACCCACTGAGCCACCCAGGTACCCCTACAGTGTATTTTTTTAAGATTTTACTTATTTATTTGAGAGAGAGAGTGTGAGCATGGTGGGGTGGGGGTAGCGGTGGTGGACGGGGGTGGGGGGGAGAGAGCCCCAAGCAGACTCCATGCTGTATGCAGATCCTGAGGCCTGGTTCCGTCCCAGGACCCTGAGATCATGACCTGAGCCGAAATCAAGAGTCCCATGCTCAGTGGACTGAGCCACCCAGGCACCCCTCTACAACATATTTAGAGTCTTGGGATTTTCCCCCAGCTCCTTTCATTTCAGAGATCTGAGAAGTAACAGTCCTCCCCCATCCCCGCCACTGCAGATGGAGGGCCCTCGGCTTTCACCTCAGACTTCTGTCGTCTGCACCTCCTGATAACAGGAATTTCCCGCTGCAGGGAGTGAAAATCTTGGCGGGCCTTGGAGAGACCTCTGGGTGGACGAGCGTCCTTGCCCAGTGGCGCCCGGGGTGCCGTGGGGGGGTGCCTGTGCGGTGTGTGCTGGCTGGACCAGCGCAGGGAGCACTGCCGATCTGGGGCGGCTTCCAAGGCCGGCAATGAATTCCCGGGGAGAGGGCGACCCTGCAGCACGGAGGAGCACCTCACAGCCTGGCTCGGCACTTTCCAAAAATATTCCTGACCCACGGCTAATGGGCATTTCGGCCACACAGCTCCGAGCTGCTGCCACTGTTTGAGATGAACACTTACTTCGCCTTGGGGCCCGCGCATCTTGATTTATGGGATGGGGAGAGAGGCGGCGGTTTCGAGGGACTTCAGGACAGCCTACCCGCCAGAGGCCTTTTAAAAACAATAAAGAGCATGGTTGCCTCTTTTAGTGAGGGTTGCGTGTTCATTTGCTAGTCTGAAATGAAGTGGAATGAGATCAAAGCTGCTTTGGGAAGAAGGCAGCTGCAGTTATCGCCTAAGTGTGGCGTCAGGGCCACATAAGGGGAACCTCCGTGTCTCCAGAGGACCCGGGGTTTCAGACTTGAAGGAAGACTGAGGGGCAAAGGGTTTTCAAAACTGCGCAGTTGTAATGTAAATTGCTACAGCCTTCTTGGAAAGCATGTGGACGATATGCATAAGGAGGCCTGAAGTGGACCCCTGTCGCCCCGTAATTCCTTTTCTTCAGATACCTTTTGAAGAACCAACTGGAAATAGGGTCAATTTTGTATTCATCGGAGCGTCATTTATGAAAGCAACAAAAATGGGCCGTAGCCTAAATTCCCAATCCTAGAATTAGTCAAATAAATTATGGTGATCTGTTTGTGCAGCATCACAGTTATGAAAATGTCAGTTCTTGAAGAATTATAATGATACAGTAAAATGTTTAAGGTATAACAAATGAAAATACAAGCTTGAAAACTGTGTGGATTGTGGCCTCCATCGAGTACAAACTCTCCAGGTATAGGCGTGTGCACACACGCTCTGGGAAAAGACTGAAGAAAGAGTCCAAAATTGTGATCGTCTCTGCTTAGTGAAATTGTGGATGACTTTATTCTCTTCATGTTTTTCTCTGTTTTCTCCTTTTTGTTGTTGTTGTTGCAATGAAATGGATTCAGTTAAGAGTCATGATTTTATCTATTTATTAAACGTTTTATTTAGGGTGCCTGGGTGGCTCAGTTGGTTAAGCGACTGCCTTCGGCTCAGGTCATGATCCCGGAGTCCCAGGATCGAGTCCCACATCGGGCTCCCAGCTCTATGGGGAGTCCGCTTCTCCTTCTGACCTTCTACACTCTCATGCTGTCTCTCACTTTCTCTCTCTCAAATAAATAAATAAAATCTTTAAAAAAAAAAAAAGGTTTTATTTACTTATTTGAGAGAGAGTGTGCGAGCAGAGGGAGGAACGGGGGAGGGGAGGAGGGGAACGAATCTCTAGCAGACTCCACGCAGAGTGTGGACCCCGAAGTGGAACTCGAGCTCACAACCCCAAGATCATGACCTGAGCCAAAGCCAAGAGTCGGATGCTTAACTGACTGAACCACCTAGGCACCCACAATTTATTTTTTATTTTTTAAAGAAAGTCTCTTCCTCAGGATCTTCCTAGGGGTCTTATACACAGACATCCATGGCTCTGTAGTGGGTTTGAACTGGGGCCTGTTAGGACAGCTCTCAGTTTTAGCCTGTGGTAGTAAGTAAGAGGCTGGTCACAAGCGAAATCAAAGAGAAAGCCGAACTTGCAATCAGAATACTCAAGTTTTCACCCAAACTTCCCTCTCTTACAAGTTGAGAGCACTGGGGAAAGCACAAGGCACTCGAAATTCCTTTCATCGTCAAGGTCTCTCGGGAGAGGGGTAGATCCCCCAGTGCCAGTTCTAGGCAGGGCTCTAAAGCAGACCCATGCTTGCGTGGCCGTTTCCAGGGTGTTCGTTCTTCCTTGTAGTGCCCCCGTCCTCATTCTCACACTATCTGCAACTATACCCCAAGGAAACCTCTGTGGAGAGAGGGTCTTGTTCATTTGTTCAAACCCATATTTATTAAATGCAAGGGCACTGACTGGCAAATACTTAACCCATGGCCCTGCATATGGACGGCTACATTTTCATGAGGAAAGGGAGCACTGTGAATCAAAGGACAGCTCTCTCCAGCAAAGGGCAGACTGGGACATGCTGACCAGTGTGGTGGAGCTCCAGGGAGCCCAGCTTTGCTCCATGTTGAGTTTAAGACCTCTGCCTGAACTTGTGAACAGGTGTGCTTGTGGGAAGGACGTGCATTCCCTCTAAGTCTTCGTGGATTCTTCGTGGGTGCGTCAGAAATAATAATACTTCCTCTACCGGATTCTCGTGAGAAGTGAAACCACCTAAGTGAAATGAGCCTTAGCAAAGTGTAGGGCAGAGGGGCATGGGCTAAAACTCATGGCAGATGGCTTTGTTGGGTTTGCTCAGTGGTTATTTTTTGAAGACTGAGCTTGTCCATACTTAGAAATCAAGAGACTTCACATTTTGATGTGTGGATTTTCTTACTTGGTGGGGCCCTGGCATTCTGGCACTGCCCCTGTCTGCTGGTGCTCAGAAATGGCTGTTCACGCTCCTGGGAGCCCAGGCCTCAGCAGCCATCATGTCCCGGCACAGACTTCCATCCCTCCACAGCAGGGGTTGGGGGTGTCATATTGCAGGGCTGGGGCTCTGAAGGCTGAACCCCATACCCTGAGTGTCTGCTCTGCCATTTGCTTGTTAATGTGGTTTGGGCCAAGCTGGTCAACTCAGAAAGCCTTAACTTTCTGGGGCCTCTCCCTCCTTCATCTAAGTGGGGTAATATTTGTATCTTCTTAGACAGTGGTGGCAAGGGCTAAGTGACAAAATGCCCATGAAACACTTAGAACAATGCCTGGTGCACACAGGTGTTTGATCACATTTACCTGCTGTCCTGAGTTGGGCTTAACTTCTGTGGGAAGATGCAAATCTAATCAAATAACATTGTTTCTGTTACTTATCTGCCTATTTATCTGTCCAGTAATTTCTCTGCTCTATGTTATCTGGCAGTTCTGCAGGTGAAAGTAGGATTCTGAATAAATTTAAAACCTCTTTTAAATATTCTTTTAGGTTACCCAGTCTCTCCTTCCTTTTGGAGGATGTCATCTGAGTAATGTCAGAACTCTTTTTCCCTCGGTGAGTGGTGCCCTGTTAGCCATTGATCTCGACCTCCTGTGAGTCTGCGTAACATGCTTTCATGCTTGATTTTATTCTGCTGCTAGTTGTTGTCTTTTATCTTCAACTAGAGTATGAGTTCTGTCATGGTTTTCCATTCCTGTGTCCTGCATAATAACTAACGTAATAAATTCTCGTCGAATGAATAGTTGTTGTTACTACTAAAAAGCGGGTGACTAGCTCTACCGCACGTAGACCCAGTGACATCCAGGTTCTCATAGGACAAGTTTTGCCCCCTCTTGGTCAGAATCTCAGCTAGCAGATTAGTGCCTCTACTGCTGAGGAAATGGAGGAGACATGCCCCATGGGGGAAAATAAAAGGCCAGGCATACATGATGTGAAGTTTGCTAACCCAGATAATGACTTTGCATTCTGAGAGGCTAGTGGGGGAGAGGATGTAATCGATAGTTCCAGGCTTGGGTGACATTAAATGTCCTCATCTTTCTGTTTCTTTTTTTTTTTTTCTTTAATTGTACCTATTTTATAACCACAGGCACAAGCAGCATCTTACTTCTGTGGTTACAGCAGTATGTACACCTGACCTCCAGAGTCCGTGGAGCTGGATTTGTCTGGAACTTTCTGAGGTAGTTACTTTCTAAAGAGTTGATAGGTAGACATTTTTCTTGCCATCATTGAACCATCAAGCATGGACCTTTTGAGGGCTAGGGCTTGGTTGTTGGCTTAACTCT
Organism: Taxidea taxus jeffersonii; assembly: GCA_003697995.1. Taxonomy (NCBI): domain Eukaryota; kingdom Metazoa; phylum Chordata; class Mammalia; order Carnivora; family Mustelidae; genus Taxidea; species Taxidea taxus. The sequence continues at coordinate 47,759 of RCUC01135907.1, forward strand.
GCTCCAAAGTGGTTTCCATTTCTAAATCACACTCATGTACTAAGAATTCTACCTGTTCCTTGAGACCTGGAGAGAGTTGTTAGTCTGGGGTCTTTGAAAATCAGGGCAGGATTTGGCTCATCCATGTTTACTGGCCATTAACTGGAGGGTCAAGAGGGGGTCTGCCACATCCTTATTAGGCAAAAAAAGTCTTCTCCATCACACCTGGTGTCCAAGAGACCATCTTAACTCACTTTAAAGATAAAAAAAGGAAATAAAATTCCTTCCTTAAAGAGTAACTTTTGATATTGGTATCATTTGAATGTGTCATATAATCTTTTTTCTTTTGACATTTATTTTCTTCTCCAATATTATTTTGATTCTAATTCTAAAAAAAAAAAAGATTTTGTTTCCCTTTGCAGTTTGAACAGGAAAGAATCTTATTGTAAAAAACACTGTATTCTCTTTTTCCTTATTTTGTATATATAATTATTGAGGCTAAGGATATATTCCAATTATTTCAGAGGGCTTTAGTGAGCTTACTAAAAAGCTTAAAGATTTTATTTACTTATTAGTTAGAGAGAGAGAGTGAGCACAGGCAGAGAGGCAGAGGGAGAAGCAGGCTCCCTGCCAAGCAAGGAGCCTGATGTGGGACTCTATCCCAGGACGCTGGGATCATGACCCGAGCCGAAGGCAGCCACTTAACCAACTGAGCCACCCAGGCCTCCCAAAAGTTTAAAAGTTCTAAAAGAAATTCTACTCCTGGGGCACCTGGGTGGCTCAGTGGGTTAAGCCTCTGTCTTCAGCTTAGGTCATGGTCTCAGGGTCCTGGGATCGAGCCCCCCATTGGGCTCTCTGCTCAGCAGGGAGCCTGCTTCCTCCTCTTTCTCTGCCTGCCTCTCTGCCTACTTGTGATCTTTCTCTCCGTCAAAAAAAAAAAAAAAAAAAAAAAAAAAAAAAAATATATATATATATATATATATATATATATATATATATATATATATGTAGAGAGAGGGAGAGAGAAATTCTACTCCTGGTAGGCTAAGAAGCTCTCTGTTAGTGTAGGTCACTTCTTTTCCCTCCCTCTGTGCCTGGGGTACTCTTATGCCTGCATGGCTGAGGCTTCCCAAGGTCAGTGGAGAGAGGGGAAGGAGTACTCTGGGTAAATACATTCCTTGTCCTTGTCCCCACCTTCATAATTCAAATGAACAGACAGATATTAGAGTCCCTTGGCTGCCTATCACCTTTCATCTCTCTGATTCTTGTGCTTAGTATCTTCTTAATATTTCATTTTAAGGTAATATTTTGATACTAATAAAGAAGTTTGTGTTCTTGTAGAAAAATCAGAAAATAGGAATGGACCAGAAGGGAACAACAGCCAATAATCTCACTTCCTAATAAAGAAGCACTAGGAACATCTGTGTGTATTCCGGCATGCATGCATGTGTGTGGCAAGAGAGAGAGAAAGATGGAGATAGAGATCAAAACAGAGAGAAATAGACTTTAATCTCTGCCTGTTGAGTTCTTTGTTATACTTCCAGCATCTAGAAGCTCTCACACACCACCTGGAGAGACCCGCTTTTCCAGGTCTCACTAACCACATGGCCAGAACCACCTTCACTCACCCTTTCACTGTGCAGACCTACCTCTCACCTGTCCACACTGTCTTGTTCATGGGAGTCTCCTCTGTTCCCGGACACATGTGCCATTAGCCTTTTAGTCTTCCTATTTTCGTACTTTACCCTCTGCAGAAAATGAGTTCTTTGTGAAGCCACATGTCTTCTGTTTCAACTTAGGCTTATGTTTCCATGTCCCGTGTTAGTGAAAATTTGCATTTTCTGGTGTAATGTTCATTGTGTAATTTTGTAGGAAGGTGTTCCCTAACCCATGTAAATGAATGTTTTTTCTCCTACTACGAAGAACTAAACGGTCTGTTCTAGGAAACTGCATGTTCAATTTCAACAGAATTTGGCTGACTTGTGCCTTTTGCCATTGCCAAAATCTGGGAGGAAAAAAATAAATAAAACAAAAACTAGTGAAACTTGACCCATAAAGTCAAGAGGAGGGCCTAGCATTATAGCTAGCCACTGCAGAGATTGTCCCCTGGAGCAACCCAAGTGACCCAATGTAGGACTCAAAATAGAACTATGGTATCTAGCTGGTTTGGACTGCTTGGAAGTCAGGGACCGTGGGTTAGATTCTGGGCATCCTGGGTAGGAGTCCCTGCCAGTCCTCAAAGAAATAAGAGAGGAGTTTTGGCTTTGGCTAAGACAAATGCCTAGGTGCGGCTGGGACGAGGCTCTTACGGCTTTGTCCTCATGGCCTCAGGAAGCTGAAGTTCTCATGATTGGCTTCCTGAACAGATGAGATATTGACCAGCCAGGGTAAATCAGCATCAACTTATGAGTCAACTCATTTTTCTCAGCTGTCTGGAGGTTTGCCTTAAGATGATTTTATGGCTTTGTCTCAGATCAGGGAGAAAGAGGGCTGTATGTGATCCATTAACGACATCTCTCAAGGGGATAGGAGCAGGAGAGGGGCAGGTCCACCAGCTGTTTGCCATCCTTGGCAAACACAAGGGATTGTGCTCAAAAATGGCATTTTAAATGATCACACTTGGAGAGGTATGTGGTAATGGGCTCTGTGACAGGGTGACCATAGGATTTTTTAAATCAAATCAGGATACCTTTGAGAGTGAAAGGGGGTGCTGTTGCCGTAGGAGTAAACAAGGACCTATGATGCTTCCTTTATTGCAGACAACCCTCAAATGGAGAGGTGTTCCCTCCTGTATGTGCTTCCCTGAAATCTAGGGGCCACTCGAAGAAAATCTCCCCTTCTAATGTGCCCTGCGCTATTTCTGGGGAGCCTTTGGATGGGGACGTGTTTGTCTCAACTCTCCCACCTGACAAAGAGTGACCCAAGCACCTGCCTCTTTTTGTCGTCAACACCTGCGTTGTGCAGAGGGGCTCACGGTGAGAGCTCCACAGCCTGGTGACTTTTCTGGCGAGGCTGGCAGATTTCTGGGGCATGTTCAATGTTGGCTTCCCCTCCCCTGAAGACAGAACCACCAAATCCATCTACCAGTTCTCTTTCTCCAAGTGCCAGGGTTTCCCCTCTACTCCCCGTGGCATGAATGGCTATGCAGCCTGACTTCAGCTTCCCAAAACCCAGCCCTGGCAGCCTGCCCCTGAGACCTGCTGGCCATCATTCTGGACCCCAGAGCAGGGCAGGATTTGAGACCTGACTGTGTCGCAAATGGTCTGCATGACTGTGAACACGTCACTTTCCCTCCCCCACACCTTTCTTCATCTGTAAAATGGGAAGTGGACCAGATCAGTGGCCATTAAAGTGTTTTAGAAATGGTTCCCCCTTTCCAAAACATAGCACGTATTCCTGACATACAGAACCAAAGCTGCTCTGATTAAACCCAAATTAAGGCCCAGAGTGCACAGGGCTCCTGGTGCTTTCCCTTACTCCTGGCCTCTGACCCCGGGGCTGCTCTGGGTCTTTCTGACTTCCCCTCACGGGAGGATCTGCGATGTTTCTCTCCTGTTGCCTGCCTTCTGGTCATCTTTCTGGGTAGGCTATTCCCTGCTTGTAGACATTCCTGGCAGCGGGTGGGTAGGGAAATTAAAAGGAGATGAAATTTAAATCTCTGCACTTTGCTGCTTGTCAGCAGCTCTGAAGACACACTTGGTTAGGGTGGAGGTTGAAACCAAAGACTTAGAGAAGGTTTTAGGTTATCTGCATCGTAATTCCAGTGGGGCTGGGCTCTCTGCTCCTGGGAATGTCTGCAATGGGTTGGCTGTCCTTTCTTTATCTCTCCCTAGCACGGCCTCTAAGACAAAGGCACCCAAGCCTGGAATAGCCATTAGAAGAACCCTGATCTTGGAGGCACCTGTCCCTTGTCAGCACTTAATGAAATTAGGGCAGCCCTAAGCAAGCAAGGTGGAAGTGACTTTGTTGACTCCATTTTATAGGGGGCCCTCAACTTACATTCTCTCTTTAAATCCTTGTGACAACTCTGTGAGGCAGGGTTTCCCCGTTAGGCTGTTGTTTCCTTGCTTATCTGTCTCCTGCAAGAACTGAATACACCCTGAGTAACAGGAATGATGTTTTATCTCTTGTTTTGGATCAGTGACACCTAGTAGGCCCACTGACTTTTGTTTGTTTCCCATGAGTAAGATAGGAGAGTGAATGAGAAAATGAAGCTAGAGGGGTTAAGAAATTAGCTTGGCAGTAAAACTGGGCCAAACATCTGTCTCCATCCCATCTGGCTGATTCAAGAGTAGGGGGGGTGACTGTGTGGGCCCACCATCTCTGTCTTCTTGCTGCTCACCCACAGTCCCTTGGGTCCTCCCCTAAGTGTCCCCAGGCTCCACAGGCTTTCTCCACCCTCAGGGTTCCCCCAGCTAAGCTAGCCCTGGTTCCCTGTTCTAGGAGAGGTTCTCAGCCAGGATGAGAAGATAAGGCTGCCTTAGAAAATTAGCATCCTGCTCTGATGTTTTTCTCTCTTTTTAGGATTCCAGGATTCTCAGTACAATGGTTCCCAAACCTTTTAGAGATACAGATTGTCGGGCTGTACCCCAGGCTCACTGAATCAGGATTTCTTGAGACGGAGTACTGTCCAGGCAGGTGACTTTTAAAGCAACCGGCTCTTGGAAACCGGGACAGCCAGTCCTGCCCTCCCTGTGCAATGTCATCTTCAGCCAAGAGCCCTGCCAGGACCTGACCTTGGGGCTTACATGGGCCGGTTTGTCCTCTCCAGCCCCTGCCACCCCAGGTCCCACTTCTATACTTCGGGTCATGGTTTTTCTCCCACCTGACAAAGGTCTTTGCTCCTGTCCATCTTTACCTCTGTTGCAGGTGGTCCTTGGAGTCTAGCTCATTCCCAAGTCCCCGCTTTGCCTCCTGCAGCTCAGCCCTGGTTCCTCCTTTTCTGAATTCTGCTGGCTCGTGTGGGCAGGGTCCTACAGTCCACCCCCTCTTTCAGTCATTCAGCAAAGAGAGAGCAGTCATGATGTGCCAAACCCTTGTCCAAAGGCGGTGGACCCTGCAGGGGATAAAGTAGACAAAGACCTTGTCCCCATGGTCACCATTCCTCGTATGTTCCTAGCACCAGGGACTGCTGGGCACTTGGGAGGTCCTGGGTAAATACCCGAATGACTGTGGCCGGAGTGAAGAGAGTGGGGTGGCAGATGAGGGGAACGGGTGGTCAAGGCTAAGGTTATGCAGCCCTCGGAAAGCCACTGTGAAGACTCCAGCTTTTACTCCAAGTACAGTGGGGTGCTATTTGGTGTCCTGAGTAGAAGAGTGGCGGTAACAACCTGACCTTTCTTCCTGCATGGAGAATCGGCGCCCAGGATGGAAGGTGGTTTGGACAGAAACAAGGAGGCCTGTGGGGAGGCTCTCGCAGTGGTCCAGGTCTAGGGCGCTTGGGGTGAGATGACATCAGTGCCGAGAGCGAGAAGAGTTTGGACTCGGGATGCATTCTGGTAGCAGAGACTGCGGGTTTTGCGGATGGATGCGATGGGAAGTGAAGTCTGAATTCCAAGGGTTTTTACATAAGCAACTGGCTGGACAGATGATGCGAAACCCACACGGCTGCTCATTTTCTGCTTGTCAGTTTCCTTCTGATGAGGGCAGGGAGCCTGCCGCATACTGGGGGGCCAAGCCCCAGCAGGGGCCTGGCTCCCGGCGAGTGCTGCACTAAGTAACCGGCTCCACAATCAGCTAGCCCTGCTGATTGCTAACAGAGAAACTGAACCCCATTCTTCGGCATCATCATCTCGGGGCAGGGGGTGGGGATTAGGCGTTCCTTTGCAAAAGACCGTGCAGGTGGGCCCTCTGGGAGTTAAGATGCCACCTCTGCATCCGCAGGATTTGGGCTGGGGAGAGGAGGTGGAAACAGACCCCAGAAGTTCAGCACCCCAACTCCTCTCTTTCCAAGTTTGTACTTTAGGGGAGGGTTCGTCCCTGTTCCCCACACACCCTGGTGCTTCTCTGCCTTGGCAAAGGCTCACCTTGTGCCAATCTCTTTTGCTTTTCAAAATACCACCCCTTCCTGGAAACCAATTCCAAATGCTGTTTCTTCCATGGAGTTCTTCCTAATGTCCTAGCCAGATGTGGTTTTTGCCTCTTCTGAACCCTATAGTGGTTTATGCCTTTCTAATGACATCATATTCTCCAAGGTTTTACCCAGTCTTTTGAGCTGGAATGCCCACAGTGAAATGATGGGGCTTCATTATCTTTGCTTTCCTCCCCCAAGGCCCAGTGCAGTCTCTTGAACCCAGTAGGCACTTGACAAATATTATTCAAATTGCAATTGACTTCCTTTATGACTGATCCTTTTCAGCAGCTGCAGGATGCTTATTTCCTAAAGGAGATGTCAGATAGGAATCCAACAATCAAATAAAATATGTCAGATGGCCACCACAATTCAATGAAGGGGGACAAGTAGGAGAAGATTTTGGATGGAGATGCCGTTCTAGGAATGTTTTCACTTTCTTTGTGGCCCTTTGTAGGACAATAGGATGCCACGGGTGTAGGTTCTGTGCCAGGAAGCAGTAGGTGGTTCTCGACAGTCCTTGCCACAGTGTTCCTGGCTAATGTGCTTTGTCAGGAGAAGCTGCAGACACGGACTTTTTACATGGAAAATCCTAATTTCTAGATGTTCGCAAGTGATTCAGGCACTGCTGGGAGAGCCTGGCTGCTAGCTCAGGACCTCTGATTTACATGACAGGCTTCCCCCTCTGAGGGAAGTAAGTAAATTTATTTTGAAATCTCCAGGATATCTAACTGCTTTTTGGTAAAAGGAGGATGTTTGCATCTTGTTTTTCTTCTCCAGCATTTGCTTTCCATTGTTCTGCTTCCCTCTAAGGGGGAACCCCAGGGTTATGATTATTAATTTGTGCTTGAATCCCAGCTTCGGGTGGCATAAGCACTTCTATAGCTTGCCTTGAACTCTGTCTCACAGGCTCTTTATTTTCCTCCAGGAGAGGTTTAAATGGAAGCCACAGTCTTCTGCAAAGCATAATTGGTTTTAAATTGTCAGGTTAATAATAATGATGTTGGGCTTAATGCGGTACCTTTCAGCCTCTGCTGGCAGCCCTTGCCAGCCAGTCGGTCATCGACCTGCATGCTGTCCTCAGGAGGGGACAGCTGTTAGGGACACGAGGCTCCCTGCTCCATCCTTTTGTGGACTGAAGAGATGAGGGGGTCCATTGCCCCCTGCAGCCATGGGCCACTGGAGGAGAGGGAGGCCCTTGGGCATCCATTTGTGCCTGAGCCGTGGTGTGTGTGGTGGGGGGAAGGTCCAGACTGGACTTTCAAGGTTGAAAGTTTGTCAAGGTTTCAAGGTTGTCTTTTTTTTTTTTTTTCTCTCTTTCTTCACCCTTGGGGCACCCAGCAGCTTATTAGGAATTCTACTGGAAGATGAGCAGAGGAACTCAAGTTCCACAATTCGGCTTCTGTATAGATGGCTTAATTGGGAGAATGTGTTAACTTAATTGGTTATCATCAGGCTTCTGGCTTCTTTCTGTATTTTAAGTAACTTTTCCTCATTTTCTCTTACCATGGCCAATAGCGCATGCATTTCGAAAAAATTAAATCTTGTACTTTGGTCCCTCCAAGTGAAAAGAGCTCTGGTTCAGCAGTCAGAGAGCCTGGATTCTGCTGATGACTCTTTCTGGAATGATCTGAATAAACTTAAATAGGATACTTACCTCTCCTGGCCTCATTTCCGTGCCTGATAGATGAGTAGGTTAAATTCCAAAGCCACAAAAGTCCCTTCCAGTGTTTGCAATGGATGACTTCAGTGTTTCTGTGAAATGACACCAAACTCCTCCTTGAACAACATTTGCAGTGTTTCAAAAGTCAATAAAAATACCAATCTACATATGTTATACAACAGACTAACTGAGGCTTGGACAAGTGAGGGCTTGTTCAGCAAAAACTCAGCATTATGCTATAAAAAGCACAGAGAAGGATGTTGGTGTTGTGTGATGTGGGGCATCCCGCTTGAAAATTACAGGCAGCGCCGTCAATGACAGGGCAGCAGCACCCACGGCCGCCCCCCGCCCCCCCCCCCCCGAGGCTTCCCAGGCTCCACCCGCGGGACACACCGCAGGCGTTCAGAACTTGCGGGCTAGTTCCTCATCCAGGATAAACAGCTCCTCATTTCTGTTGGGTTATGAACTTCCTCGCTTCAACTCCCGTTTCTGGGTGTTGTTTGTTTGTTTTTGTTGTAGACGGGAGCAGATTATGACATGAGAAGGAGTTGGGGGTAGAAACAGACACGTTAAGCCTGAAGAACTTTCTCTGGACTTCTCCAGTGGCCATTTGACCAGCATTTTGGGGGAAGCACTGTTGCGCACAGGATACCCTATTTTGTGTAAACGTTTTGGCAGCAGAGCTGGTCAGACAGCTGTATTCTGCTTCTCTTTCTTCTTACGAGCGCTCTTCGGTCCTGGTCCTGGAGGCTCCACGTGCACGCAAGAGTAGACCTGAGCTGTCTATATCCTTTTTTTTTTAATCTTTAGGTGGTGTGTTGTATATTTTTGCAGGGGAAAACGGACAACAGAAGTTAACAGGTTTTATTCTCTCCATATAGACATTCTTAAAAAGGACCGAACCTAATGTGCATGATAGCTTCACTGGGAAGGGGAACTGTAGCCCCCTTTGCCAGAAACAGTTTGCCAGTCTGTCTGTGTGATGGACTAGCATCTTCTGAGTGGCAGTATTAGCAGCTGAGGAGATAGCCTGAGTGGGCTGTGCAGTGAGGTGGGGAGGGGCAGGATGGGCAGAGCAGGCAGGAATACCCATTGCTCTTAAGAATTCAACATGCCTGGGGCGCCTGGGTGGCTCAGTTATTAAGTGTCTGCCCTTGGCTCAGGTTATGATCACAGGGTCCTGGCTTCGAGCCCCACATCGGGCTCCCTGCTCAACGGGAAGCCTGCTTCTCCCTCTTCCACTCCCCCTACTTGTGTTCCTGCTCTTGCTGTCTGTCTGTCTGTCTCTCTCTCTGTCTAATTAATTAATTACTTTTAAAAATCTTAAAAAAAAAAGAATTCAATGTGGCCATACACAACTTCCTACTTGGACTTCTATTCTATTCTAAGAAATAGGGCCAAATTTGGGGGGTCTAGGTATTAGCTATGGAAGGCTGTTATCTTCAGATTTTTTTCTTAAGATTTTATTTAGTTATTCGAGAGAGAGAGAGAGAGAACAAGCCGGGGATGGGACAGGAGGAAAGGGAGAGGGAGAAGCAGATTCCTTGATGAGCAGGGAGCCTGACATGGGGCTCAATCCCAGGACCCTGGGATCATGACCTGATCTGAAGGCAGCTTCTGAACCAACTCAGCCCCAGGTGCCCCACCTTCAGATTTCATAAAAAGCTTTGAGTATCAAATTCCTGGCCACTGATGTGCTATTGGCTATAATTTAGACCTCCAGAGGAGCCCAGAGCTATAGAGGAATGGGACATAGAAGAGCTCAATTCTAAAGGGAAGAGGCAAAGCCAGCAGTAAAAGGAGGAGGGTGCAGGTGAAGCGCTGTGGGGATAGGTGGCCAGGGGTCTTCAGGACCCGGAGTACATCTCTGTGTGTCTGTGCAGGGCTCAAGGTCATGTGCTTTCTACCACTGACATAAGACCCCTTTGAGAATGAGGCCCAAACTTAAGATGGGATTGAGAAAATTTAGGATTTTTGTAAAGACCAGTTGCACACACTAAGGGCAGTCAGCCCTCTAAGGGGAAAGACTATTCCAGGTCATTCGCCACCATATCCCCTGAAACTACCAACCAATTTTATTATTCATCACTACTTGGAGAATAATTAAATAAAATGAAGAGAGAGAGGAGCTTGGGAAGACTTACATTGGTGCTGACCAGCCATTCCCTGGGGCCCACATAGGGTCCTGTGGCCTTTGTGGGGCCATGGCCAGGTCAGCTCTGGGGACCACTCTAGGGCTTGGAGGAGTAACAGATCTTCTTTGGATGCTTGAAGCATAAAAATAATTTATTGGATAGAAGAATGTAAGGATATCGGGCACCCCAAGGAGCCAGTGGGCGATTGGAAGTCCACCTGGACTGCCGGGTGACAACCAAGGTTGTTTCCCGGGATGATCTGGAGGGACACGGGTCTGGCTCAGCACCCATGGCACTGCCATGCAACCCTGGAGGTCCTGTTCTGCTTCTGGCCTCTCTGTGCTCCCCGTCTGCTGAGAGCTCTCTGAACTACTCCTCATCTACACGTCTTTCCTGAAGATCTAAAGTCCAGGATGAGAACACCCACACCTCTGCTGGCTTGTGACCTTGGGAGCTGGCTGTCTTCACCATAGCAGGTGGGGTACTGCCTTACACTTGGGGGAGCCACTCCTTCCTAGTCAGTGGAGCAGGGCGGCCATGCTAGGTGGCCGAGCATGCTCTGGGGGCAGCCACTGGAAGAACTTTCAATTCAATGAGTAATCCAGTTCCTGAAGCGAATACGAAGAAAGAAAAGCAAAGCACGAGGGCAGCGTGCATTGTAGAATTTAATTTTGTGTCAAGTCTGAGCCAACAAGAGCCAACATACAGTGTATTAAGAATATGTTAATGAGGGGCGCCTGGGTGGCTCAGTCGTTAAGTGTCTGCCTTCAGCTCAGGTCATGATCCCAGAGTTCTGGGATCGAGCCCCGCATCGGTCTCCAGCCCCGCATTGGGCTCCCTGCTCAGTGGAAGCCTGCTTCCGCCTCTCTCACTCACCCTGCTTGTGTTCCCTCTCTCGCTGGGTCTCTCTCTGTCAAATAAATAAATAAAATCTTAAAAAAAAAAAAAAAGAATATGTTAATGGTGGTTCCTAGGGGCAAAGAGCTTTTTGGCTGAGGGGATACTCAGCACATTCTCAAGGACAAGTCTCAAAGTGGAAGAGAATGGTCAAGGTGGTTTTGTTAATCAGTTCAACCCGGCCAACACGTCAGAAAAAATGTCTGTGTCTAGGCTGTGATTCGCCACCTGGGAGGTCAGCCCTGAGTCTGTCCCTTTCCTTCCCATGTTGCTGCCTGCTGGGCTGGGCTGTTGTTCTTGGGGTCCCCAGTCAGGAGAAGGTGGCTGGAGCTTGTCAGCCCAGCCTCATGCCCTATAAAGTGCTCCCCCGGCTTCTGAGGTGAATTAACTCTTATTTTTATTACTCTCTTCATTCCAGCTCCTGTCTGTCTGTCTAATTCATTCCGCATGTCTGGTCTCTTCTGCCCTCAGCAGTCACAGAGCAGGACGGAGCCCCATCTGCTTTGTGAGTCTTCTCCCGGATTCTGCCGGCAGCCCTGCCCAGAAGCGCCCTGAGTTTGCGGCGCTGTTCCCAGGGATGCCCGCAGGGTGTCTCCTCGGTGCTGGACCGCACTAGACTCTAAACGTTTTGAGGGCCTAGACCTTGACTCGTTTGTAATTTTTTTTTAAAGATTTTATTTATTTATTTGAAGATTTATTTAAAGATTTTATTTATTTATTTGACACAGAGAGAGATCACAAGTAGGCAGAGAGGCAGGCAGAGAGAGGGGGTAGGGAAGCAGGCTCCCCGCTGAGCAGAGGACCCGATGTGAGATCCCAGGACCCTGAGATCATGACCTGAACCGAAGGCAGAGGCTTAGCCCTCTGAGCCACCCAGGTGTCGCTCGTTTGTAATTTTTTAATTTACTTTTATTGAAGTGAAATTGACATGCAGTAGCCTATATGAGCTTCAGGTGTTGGGCACAGGGATTCAGTGCTTGAACGTCCTGTGGAATGGCCACCCCAGCGAGCCTAGTTAGCATTCCTCGCCAGGCACAATTGCACATTTTCTTTCTTGTGATGAGAACTTTTTAAATTTACTCTTAGCAACTTTCAGGTATGCAATACGGTGTTATTAACTAGAGGCACAGTGCTGTACGTTACATGACTTACTTACATGACTTACTTATCTCATAACTGGAAGTTTGTACCTTTTGACTCCCTTCACCCATTTTGCCCCCACCCTTACCCCTCCACCTCCGGCAATCACTGATCTGTTCTTTGTATCTATGCATTTGTTTTTTGTTTTTCCTTTGTTTGTTCTCAGAGTCCACATATAAGTTCGATCACACAGAATTTGCCTTTCTCTGTCCGACTTATTTCACTCGGCATAATACCCTCAAGGTCTAGTCATGTTCTTGCAAATGACAAGACTTCATTCTTTTTTTTAATGGATGAATACTAGTTTTTTGTATATAAATACCACATTTCCTTTACCTGCTGATGGACACTTTGATGCTTCCATATCAAGGCCATTATAAATAATGCTGCAATGAATGTGGGGGTGGGTACATATATCTTTTCAAGTTCTTGTTTTTATTTTCTTCGGATAAATATCCAGAAGTGGAATTGCTGGATCTTACGGTGCTTCTATTTTTAATTTTCTGAAGAACCTGCATACTGTTTTCTACAGTGGCTGCACTGACTTACATTCCCAACAGGGCACAAGTATTCCCCTTTTCTTCACATCCTTGCCAACATTTGTTATTTCTTGTCTTTTTAATAAAAACCATACTGACAGGTGTGAAGTGGTATCTCATTGTGGTTTTGATTTGTATTTTTCTCATGGGGGCGCCTGGGTGGCTCAGTCAGTTAAGTGTCTGCCTTCAGCTCAAGTCATGATCCCAGGGTTCTGGGATCGAGGCCTGCATGGGGCTCCCTACTTTGTGGGGAGTTTTTTTTGACCTCTCCCTCTGTCTGCTGCTCCCCTGCTTGTGCTCTCTCTCTGTCAAATAAATAAAACCTTTTTTAAAAAAAATGTATTTCTCTGATGTTTAGTGATGTTGAGCATCTTTTCATGTATCTGTGTCATCTTCAGAAAAATGTCTATTCAGATCTGCTGCCATTTCTTCATTGAATTTTTTAAAATCGTTTTAAAATGTCTAATTTTTTGGCATTGAGTTGCATGGTTTTTAATATATATTGGACATTAACTCCTTATCAGATATAAGATTTGCAAATATTTTCTCCCATTTAGTGGGTTGTCTTTTCATTTTGTTGATGGTTTCCTTTACTGTGCAGAAGCTTTTTAGTTTGAGACCATCCCATTTGTTTGTTTTTGCTTTTGGTGTCAAGTCCAAAAAACCATCACCAATACCAGTGTCAAGGAGCTTACTGCCTGTGTTTCCCTCGAGGATGGTTTCAGGTCTTATAGTCAGGTCTTTAATCTATTTTGAGTTATTTTTTGTGTGTGGTGTGAATACTAGTCCAGTTTCATTCTTTTGAATATTACTGTCCAATTTTCTCAACACCATTTATTTTCTTTTTCCCCCCACATTGTGTGTGTGTGTGTGCATACACATCTTCTTTAAAAGATTTTATTTATTTGACAGAAATCACAAGTAGGCAGAGAGGCAGGCAGAGAGAGAGGAAGGGAAGCAGGCTGCCTGCTGAGCAGAGAGCCTGATGTGGGGCTCGATCCCAGGACCCTGGGATCATGACCTGAGCTGAAAGCAGAGGCTTTAACCCACTGAGCCACTCAGGCGCCCCTCAACACCATTTATTAAAGAGACCGTCTTTGCCCCATTGTATATTTTTGGCTCCTTTGTCATAAATTAATTGACCATATATGTGTGGGTATAGTTCAGGCTCTCTATTCTATTTCTTTGATCTATTTGCCTGTTTTTATCTAGTAGCACACTGTTTTGATTGCTGTAGCTTTGTAATATAGTTTGAAATCAGGGAGTGTGATGCCTGCAGCTTTGTTCTTCTTTCTCAAGATTGATTTGGCTATTCAGGACCTTTTTGTTTCCAAACAAATTTCAGAATTATTTGTTCTATTTCTGTGAAAAATGCCATTGGAATTCTGATAGAGATTTATTGAATCTGAATATTGCTTTGGATAGTACATTTTAACAGTATTGTTAAATGGATAGACATTTTAACAGTATTGATTCCTTCAATCCATGAGCATGAACTATCTTCACATTTATTTGTGTCTTTGATTTATTTCATCAGTGTCATACAGTTTTCAGTGTACAGGTCTTTCACCTCCTTGATTAAATTTATTCCTAGATATTTTATTCTTTTTGATACAGTTGTAAATAGGATTGTTTTTTAAGTTTCCTTTTCTGATAGTTTGTTATTAGTGGATAGAAACACATCAGATTTCTGCACATTTTGTATCCTGAAGCTTTACTCAATTCATTTACTAATTCTAACAGTTTTTAAGGTTTTTTGTGCATAATATCATGTCATCTGCAAATAGTAACATTTGTACTTTTTCCTTACCAATTTGGATGCTGTTTATTTCTTTTTCTTGCCTGATTGCTCTGATTGGGGCTTCTAGTATTGTGTTGAATAAAAGTGACAATAGTGGGCATCCTTGTCTTTATTTCTATTTTGATCTTTGTTATTTCTTCCCTTCTACTAACTTTGTCCTTCTTTTTGTAGTTCCTTGAGGCATAAAGTTAGGTTGTTTATTTGAGATTTTTCTTGTTTCTTGAACTTCCCTCTTAGAACTGCTTTACCTTCATCCCATGAGTTTTGGTATGTTGTATTTCCTTTTTTTTTTTTTTTTGCTTTTGTTTGACCTATAGGTTGACCCATTGGTTGTTCAGTGACAAGTTAGTCTCTCCTTACTTTCCAGTGAATTTTCCATTTCCTTTTTGTAATTCGTTTCTAGTTTTGTACCATTGTGGTCAGAAAAAATACTTGCTATGATTTCAGTCTTTTAAAATGTTGTGACTTGTTTTCTGGCCTAACATGTGATCTGTCCTGGGAAAGGTTTTATTTGTACTTAAGAAGAATGTGTATTCTGTTGTTTTGGGATGCAATGTTCTGTGAAGTCCATCTGGTCTAATATGTCTTTTAAAACTGATGTTTTCTTATTGATTTTCTGTCTGGATAATTTATCCATTGATGTAAGTGGGGAATTTAGGTCCCCTACTATTATATCATTGTCTATTTCTCCCATTAAGTCTATTGATATTTGCTTTATATATTACAGTGCTACTATGTTGGGTGCATAAATATTTACAAATGTTGTATCTCTTGCTTGACCCTTTTATCAATATGTAATGCTCTTCTATGTGTCTTATTATGGTTTTTGTTTTGAAGTTTGTTTTGTCTGATATGAGTATAGGTACCTTAGTTTTCTTTTGGTTGTCATGTGCATGGAGTATCTTTTTCTATCCTTCACTTTCAATCTGTGCATGTCCTTACATCTGAAGTGAGTTTCCTATGTGCAGCATATAAATGGGTCTTGTTTTCTTCCTCCATTCAGCCAGTCTGTATCTTCTGGAGAATTTAGTATATTTATGTTTAAAGCAATTATTGATTTATTAATTGTTTTTTGGATGTTTTGTAGTTCCTCTCTTTCTTCTTCTCTTGCTCTCTTCCTTTGTAGTTTGATGACTTTATTTAGTGATAAACTTGGATTTCTTTCTCACTTTTTTGTTTATCTACTCTGGGTTTTTACTTATTTGTTACCATGAGGCTTTCATATAAATAGTCTGTTTTAAGTTGATAACAACTTAAGTTTGAATACATTCTAAAACTCTACATCTTTACTCCCCCACTAATATATTTTATGTTTTTGATGTCACATTTTACATCTTTTTGTAATTATTATAGTTACGGTTATTTTTATTACTTTGTCTTTTAACCTTCATACTAGCTTTATAAGTGATTACCCCATTACCTTTATTATATATTTACCTTTACCAGTGAGATTTATATTTTCATATGTGTTTTTGTTACTAATTGGCACCTTTTCAGCTTAAAATAGTCCCTTTAACATTTCTTTTTTTTTTTTTTAAGATCTTACTTATTTATTTGACAGACATAGATCACAAGCAGGCAGAGAGGCAGGCAGAGAGAGGAAGGGAAGCAGGCTCCCCGCTGAGCAGAGAGCCTGACGCGGGGCTCGATCCCAGGACCTCGGTATCATGACCTGAGCTGAAGGCAGAGGCCTTAACCCACTGAGCCACCCAGGTGCCCCCCTTTAACATTTCTTATAAGGCTGGTTTAGTGGTTCTGAACTTCTTTAGCTTTAGCTTGTCTGGAAGACTCTCTCTCCTTCAATTCTGAATGATAACTTTGTCAGGTGCAAATTCTTGGCTGCAGATTTTTTTCTTTCAGTACTTTGAATATTTCATGCTACTCTCTTCTGGCCTGTAAAGTTTCTGCTGAAAAATCTGCCATTTGTCTTATGGGGGTTCCCATGTAAATAACAAGTTGTGTTTTTCTTGCCATTTCTAAGAATCTCTCCTTATCTTTAACTTTTGACATTATAACCATGATATGTACTGATTTCCTTTGCGTTCATCTTATTTGAAACTCTCTGGGATTCCTGGATCTGTTTGCCTGTTTTTTCCCCCAAGACTAGGGAAGTTTTCAGCCATTATTTCTTCAAATAAGTTTTCTGCCTCTTTCACTCTCCTTTTTCTGGGACTCCTATAATGTGAATGTCAGCTCATTTGATATTGTCCAATAAGTCCCTTAAGCTATCTTCACATTTTCTCATTCTTCTTTTTCCTTTTGCTGCTCTGACTGTGTGAGTTCCTCTGCCCTGTCTTCAAGTTTACCGGTCTTTTCCTCTGCTTCATCTAGTCTGCTAGAACTCCTGTGGTTTATTTTTCAGTTCAGTTATTGTGTCCTTCAGTTCTATGACTTCTTTTTCAATCTTTTTAATATTCTTTCTTTGTTGAAGAGCTAGCTCTCCAACTCTTAAAGGGGTGACCAGTTGAAAGAAATGAACCATATTCTTCAACCCTGCCCTAGTTCTTGGTTGTCTATCAAAATTTTTGTGAACATCCAAATATAATTTTGTTTTTAATAGTTCCCAGTATTTGAGGTTGTGCCAAGACCTATCCAAGTCCCAAAGATGAGGA
>RCUC01135908.1:0-39754 GCA_003697995.1 Taxidea taxus jeffersonii
GTGTGGCCTTGGAACCTAATGCAGGAGCTGAGATTTCAGTTCCAAATGAAAACCAGCCTCTCCCACACAGCACAGCAAGGTGGAGGATTTCCCAGGGGTGCGACTCTGGAAGAAGTACTTCTGCTGGCTGAATTCACAGGCACCAGGCAGAGGACACCTGGGGTGCCTCATCTGAGGAAGCCAGGGGCACACTGGGCAAGAAGCCATAATGCTGCCTGTGGGCTGCTTCCCACCAAGCCCCCTGCTGAGATGAGGGCTAGAAAACAAAACAGGAAGCAAGTTTCCTATCCCATCTACAGCAGGAGCACTGGCTGGGGAGCAGAGCCCTGTCCTGGAGCAAGCTGGCCTGTGTATCAAGAGCGAAGGCCCACCGCCACGGCCTCACAGTGTCCCAGCTATCTGAGGATTCCCCTGCCAGGCTCACACCTGCTGACACGGTGACTCGTAAGTCACCCAGAGACTACTTTCCGCCTGAGCTCAATGCTGCTCACAGGGAAGCCAACTCCAGGCTCAGAAACATGTTCATCGTTATCTCTGGAATTCCCTGGGTTTGTCTACACCCAGGTGTCCCTTCCAGATCATTCCTCCAGTGCCCTAGTCAGTGGGTATTTGTCTTTTCTTACAAATTTTGCTTAGCTTAATCCACTCTAGATCCATCCACATCCTTGCAGATGGTAAAATTTCATTCTTTGTGAAGCTGGATCCTATTTCATTGTATATATGTCTCCCACATCTTGTTTCTCCATTCATCAGCGAATGGACACTGGGGACTCCCTCCATAGTTTAGCTATTGTTGATAATGCTCCTATAAACATCACCGTGCTTGTTCCCCATTGAATGTGCATTTTTGTGTCCTTTGGGTAAATACCTAGGAGTGCAAATGCTTGATCCTAGGGTTGTTCAATTCTCAGCTTTTGGAGGAACCACCATACCCTCTTCCAGAGTGGCCGCAGCAGACCGCATGCCCACCAACAGTGCAGGAGGGTTCCGCTTTAAGCACAACATTACCTGCCAGCAATTTTCTAAGGAGGAAATGGAAAACCTGACTCACCCAGGGTCAGGCAAGCAGCTACAGAAATTCACCCCAGAGTTCCTGACGCCAAGCCCCTTGAAGCCACCAACGTGCCTCTATCCAGGAGAATTCCCAAAGGCTCTCCTTCTGACTTCACCACAATGAAACTACAGAGAAAATACGGCATGTCCAACTCTCTAGATGATCCATTTAGTGAAACTAAAAAGTCAAGCTTCACTTTTAAATCATCAAAGGCTCCTTGGAATCATTTTGAATTTTCCCTCTGCCCTCATTGTAACTCTCTGGATGAAGAGAATAATCAATTCTGAGACATCACCTTCGACAAATGACAAGACATCATCCAAGTCTCTATCTGACAGCAAAAAGCCACCTAACTCTAGATGCTGGCCACTCCACCGCAGCCTAGGCCCAATGGAATAAACAGTTAGGATGAAGGAACAAACTATGTTAAAAATAGAGTAAATCTCATCTTCCCTTTCTAACCAAAGTGATTGCCTAGGAAAGAGATGTTCCACATACCTTTGTAAAGCAG
Organism: Taxidea taxus jeffersonii; assembly: GCA_003697995.1. NCBI lineage: Eukaryota > Metazoa > Chordata > Mammalia > Carnivora > Mustelidae > Taxidea > Taxidea taxus. Next base: position 1,566 of record RCUC01135908.1, read on the forward strand.
AAATGAACAGAGAAAATGGGATCCCCTGTCATGTTCTACCTTCAGGGAAACTAAGGAACTCTTGCACCCACTCTAGATTGCTGACAGCTGCTTCAGTGTGACTTTGTGGCTCCACTAGAGACAAGAGAAAAGTCCAGGAGGTTTGGAGTTAAAGAGAAGTTTTACTTCCCATCCTGACATGGATGTGACATTGTGCCCAATGTACCTGCTGCTTTCTCGGAACACTGACGTCCTGTGACAAGCTGCATGACTGACTCAGATGTTGATATTCAAAACCTCAGGTCTTGTGGAGCCAGAGTGGAGAAGTGTTGTCAGGTGGAGATAAGAAGGCACCTCCGACCTAAGGCCTGCACACCTGCTCCAGTTCCTAGGAGAAGGGGAGACACATGCTTGTTTCTTAAGTAGTAAGTAGCTTCATTCTAAAATTGACCAATGCCATTGTCCCTTTTGGAGAAGTGAAGTTACTCTTCCAAAAAAACCCACTCAACTCATTGGTTCCAAATGCAACCTGAGTTGGATCTGCTTTCCTCCAGGCTCCAGACCCCCACCGGGAGGCCCCTCCTGCCTCATCCTGACAGCACATTTCCACCAAATCTGGGGACACGAAGCACAATGCTGAGTTGGTGGATGGCTCTAGGGTTTGTTACTACCACTCCTGAGCCTGGGGAAATAGAGACTATACAGCTCACCACTGCCTCCAAGAGACACAAGCTGCAGCGCATCACCTTTCTGGGTCTCTCACCCAGCACCTCACCACTGCCCTCAGGGCCAACAGGCTGCACTGACTCATCTTTCAGCGTCTTTTGCACTGCAGCTCGCCACTGCCTCCAGTGGTGGCAAGCAGCATTGCCATGCCTTCCAGTTACTCTTGCACTGAAGCGCACCACTCCCTCCAGTGACGTGAACCTGCACTGCCAGGCCTTCCAGCATCTTGCAATGAAGCTTGCAACTGCCTCCACTCTCAAGCTGCACTGGCATGTCTTCCACTATCACTCAGACTGCAACTCAGGACTGCCTCCAGTGGTGGAAATCTGCACTGCCTGTCCTTCCCACGCCTTGCACTGTATCTGTCCACTGAATTCATTGTCGGGAAGCACCAGAGGGACGTCTTCCAGTGTCTTACCCACTGCGAATCAGCACTGCCTCCGTTAGCAGCAAGCTGAACTGCCCCATCTTTCAGCATCTGTTGAACTGGAGCTCAGTACTGCCTCCAGTGGTGGAAAGCTGAATTATGAGCCGCTTGATGGCATGGCAGTGCAGAATTCTGTCACTTGGAGGCAGTGCTGAGCTGCATTGTGAGACCGTGGAAGAAATGGAAAGGTCGGTTTCAGCCACTGGAGGCAGTGGTCAGCTGCAGTGTGAGGGGGCCAGAAGATTTTCCAATGTTCATTAAAGCCCCTAGCAGCAGTGATGATCTGCAGTGCAAGATAATGAATGGCGTGCCTGTGCAGAATGTGACCACTGGAGGCAGTATGGAGCTGCAATGCAAGACCCTGGAAGACGTGCAGTGACGGTCCCACTACTGGAGAGGGTGGTCAGCTCAGTGCGAGGGATATCAGAAGGCACTGCAGTGCTGCTTACAGCCGCTAGAGGCTGTGTGAGGCCATGGATGGCATGGCTATCCAGCTTGTTGCCATTGGAGGCAGTGCTGAGCTACAGTTTGAGGCCCTGAGAGGAGTGCCAGTGAGGTATCCCACCACTGGAGGCTGTGGTAAGGTGCTATGCGGGGGTGCCAGAAGGCTTTTCAGTGCTTCTTATTGCCACTAGACACAGTGGTGAGAGACAGTGGGAGACCATGGGTGGCTTGGCTGTGCAGCTTGTTGCCACTGGAGGCAGTGTAGAGTTGCAGTGCAAGACCCTACAAGAGTGGCCATGCAGGTTCCTACCACTTGAGGCAGTGGTGAGCTGCAGTGCAAGACACTGGAAGAAGTGACAATGTTGGTTCCCACCACTGGAGGCAGTGTGAGGGATACCTGAAGGCTTTACAGTGCTGCTGACAACCACAAAAGGCAGTGTTGAGATGCAGTGCGAGACCATGGACGCCATGGCTCTGCAGCTTGTCGCCACTGGAGGCAGTGATGAGCTGCCATGAGAGACGCTGGAAGGAGTGACAGTGAAGTATCCCACCACTGGAGGCAGTGGCAAGCTGCAGTTTAAGAAACTGCAAGGAGTGGCAGTGCAGTTTCCTACCACTGGAGGCAATGGTGAACTGCAGGGTGAGACGCTGGTAGGAGAGGCTGTGTCTGTTCCTGCCACTGGAGGCAGTGGTCAGCTGCAGTGTGAGGGATATGGCCACTACAGGCAGTGCTGATATGTAGTTTAAGACCATGGATGGTGTGGCTCTGTTGCCTATCACCACTGGAGGCAGTGCTGAGCCACCATGCGAGATAATCAAAGGAGTCCCAGGGACGTATCCCGCCACTGGAGGCAGTGGAGAGCTGCCATTTGAAATGCTGCAAGAGTGGTAGTCTAGTTACCTAGCACTGGAAGCAGTTGTGAGCTGCTGAGTGAGACGCTGGAAGAAGAAGCTGTGTCAATTCTTGCCACAGGAGGCAGTGGTCAGCTGCAGTGCGAGGGATGCCAGAATACTTTATAGTGTTGCTTACTGCCACAAGAAGCAGTGTTGAGCTGCAGAGCGAGACAATGGATTCTGTCACTGTGCAGCTTATCAGCACTGCAGGAAGTGAAGTGCTGCTGTGTGAGATGGTGAAAGAAGTTGGAGCCCTGTTTACCACCACAGGAGGCAGTGGTGAGCTGCGCAGTGAGTGGTGCTGAGACGGGACACTGTAGCTTGCTGCCACTGGACACAGTGAAGAGCTGCAGTGCTAAACGCTGGAAGAAGAGGCAGTGTCAGTTCCCACCACTGGAGGCAGTGATGAGCTGCAGTGTGAGACACTGGAAGGAGGGGCAAGGTCAGTTCCCACCACAGGACATATGAGAGTTCAGTCCAAATCTCCTAAGAAGTCTGGTAGTTCTTGTGAGAATTTTACCCAAATATCATTAGTACTCATTCCAAATATCATGAGAGGAGAACTTATTCCAAATTGCAAGAGATCTCATTCCAAATCTCCAGAGAGCTCAGTCCAAGTCTCATTAGAACTTGAGCATTTCTCACAAGATTTCTACTCAAATCTCCATAGACGTATTTCAAGCCTCCAGAGCTCTCAATCCAAATCTTCTGAGAACTCAGGCAATTCTCATGAGATTTCTACCCAAATCTAATTGATGTGTCTTTCTCCCTCTCACTTTCTCTCTTTCTCTTTCTCTCTAAAAGAAAGGAAGGAAGGAAAGAAGGAAGGCAGGAAGGCAGGAAGGAAGGAAGGAAGGAAGGAAGGAAGGAAGGAGGAAAGGAAGGAAGGAAGGAAGAAATATCTTTTAAAAAAAAAGAAAAGGAAAGAAAGAAACTTTTGGTTTCCAAGTTGATATTCCGAAATCAGTATCTAGAGTCAAAATTCTTGAGCAGAGGGAGAAGATAAGTTTTGCTCATCAGCTTCCCCCAAACAACAATCCTGTATGTGACCTCGTGTAACCCACGAGGACCTTAAGCTCCAGCACTATGCCTCTCATCCTCCTGTCCTTGTTGTTGTGAACCAGGAGCCTCAAAATGGCGCTAGAATTCAGCCTGAGATGAAAATATGGAAGCAGAAACCATCAGTGTAGGATTGTGGAAATCTGGAACCACAGACCTCCTCAAAGATAATCTTCTATAACCTACTTATTTTATAGCTAAGGAAATAGGGCCAGATATTTTAAGTTACTAATGAAAGATCTGACAGTAAGGCAGTGCTAGACAGCTGAAAGTGAGTATCTTTTATTTAGAAAATTGGAGAAATCTGAATAAGGTCTGTAGATCAGATAACAGTATTAAATAAATGTTAATTTTCTTGTAGAAATTGTATGGGGTTGTATAACAGAATATCCTTGTATTGGGGAATTATACACTGAAGTATTTCAGCATGAGGCATCATTTCAGCAACTTATTCTTCAATGGTTTAAAAAAATGTGTTTGTGTGTGTGGAAAGGGAGAGAGTGGGAAAGAGAGACAGAGACCTGGCTTGGACCAGACTGATAAAAGAGAGATGAAAAGAAACACACAGATAGAGGATGTGTTTTAAAAGTAGTATCAAAACATTGGCCGGTGGTTTAGTTATACAGACTAAGGGGAAAAAGGATTACGGGAAACTCACAGATTTTTGGCTGGAGTAACTGAGTGATGATGATATCATCAATTGAGATAAGGAAGACTGGGGTGATAAACCAGTTTAGGGGAAAGGGGTGCCAAAAGAGGGTACCAAAAATTGTTTTGTCCATGACATGTTTCAAGCACCAACATTTCAACATTGAAATTATGTGGAGATACCAAGTGTGCAATGGGATATAAAAACCTGGAATATTAGGCAGAGAGGAAGGATGGAAATACAGATTTGAAATTAATGCTGATACTATTAAGGGTGCTTTTTTTTTTTTAAGTAGGCTCCATGCCCAGCACAGAGCCCAATGGAGGGCTTGAACTCACAACCCTGAGATCAAGATCTGTGCTCAAGGGTCAGAGGTTTAAGTGACTGAGCCACCCAGGTGCCCCTAATTAAATGTGCTTTTGAGGGTGCCTGGGTGGTTCAGTTGGTTAAGCAACTGCCTTCAGCTCAGGTCATGATCCCGGAGTCCCGGGATCGAGTCCCGCATCGGGCTCCCAGCTCCACAGGGAGTCTTCTTATCCCTCTGACCTCCTCCCCTCTCCTTCTCTCTCTCACTCTCTCTCTCTCTCTGAAATGAATAAATAAAATCTTTTAAAAAAATGTGCTTTTGATTTAAAAAAAAAAACAGAGTTTCGACTGTACCCTAAAAATACCAGGGGTTTCTCTGATTTTAGAAGCAGAAGGAAATAAAATGAGCCATCGCTATACTTTTTATAACTTTTACTACAGCTAGCTCCATGAAATCTTCTCGAAGCCTTTGATTGTATGGTAGACTTCCAAAAGGTCTGGATGTGGATGCTTCTGTACATGTTTTCAGTTTATTGTTCATGGGAGTAGGACTGGTGGTGAAAGGAAGGGGGAAGATGAACAGGGAAAAATCTGATATTTCTCAAAACAAATATGTATCAGCAATATATGATTTAATAGAAGTAGAATTCTAAAATAAATATCCTTTGAATTTCATTATTTGACCAACCTCAAAATTCCCGCAAAAATGAACATGAGGTAGCCTTGCCAATTGACACGCTCCTTTGAACAGTTTGAAACAGAGCAGCACTACATTGAATTCCATGCTAAAGCAGATGGTACTGTACCAAAGCTCCAGTGTTATTTCTGAAATTGTAACTTTAATTTATATTTTCATTACAAATACTGAATTAACTTATATTTTAATTATTTTACATCATCACATTTAATATAGCACTTTACAATTTATAAAACCCTTTTACCGATAGTATTTCATTTTGTTCTTCCCTACATCCTTACAAGGTAAAGAAGATAGATATATGTAATATATAAAGAAGATAGATATTTTTTTTCCTTATCTGACAGGTAAGGGGGAAAAAATGACAGCCTTGGAAAATGTAGTGGCTTGTCTATATTAACATGGCTGTTTTAAGGGACAAGACAAGGCAGTGAAAGCAGATCTTCTCACTCTGGGGCTGATTCTCTATCTGTGGTACTATGAAGACTTTCATTTTTTCCAAACTGCTGAGTGGATATTTATTAATAATGTTACCAATTTCATAATACACCAAACTCTGATAAATTGAGTGAAATGAATGCTTTGACATCATGAAATTAGATCACAAAGAGCTTAAAACTAGCATTTCTAGTTCCTGAGTTGCTGTTTCTTTCTTTTTTTTTTTAAGATTTTATTTATTTATTTGTTAGAGAGAGAGAGAGAGCAGGAGCGAGCACAGGCAGACAGAGTGGCAGGCAGAGGAAGAAGCAGGCTCCCTGCCAAGCAAGGAGCCCGATGTGGGACTCGATCCCAGGACGCTGGGATCATGACCTGAGCCGAAGGCAGCTGTTTAACCAACTGAGCCACCCAGGTGTCCCTGAGTTGCTGTTTCTTAACTAATCCACTGAACATTCACCCAATCAGTCAGGGAGAGATGTTCACCATTGTAAATCAATGTCTCTCCAACCAAAATGCCTTGAGCTAAAACCTATCACCAAAATATGCCTGGCATAAATTCTCCTGAGAAGGCCTCTAATTTAGTTTCTTAGTGATTTTAGCTATATCTTTTTCTCAAGTGTCCAAAGAGATAATGTTAACATTTTAATACTCTGGTTTCTCTTCAGATCGCATAAATCTTTCGCCTTTTACATTTTATAAGCAGCATGCATGTTTCTAAAAACCCTTTTGCAGAAGGAAGTTTATAAATCACAAAATTGCTGAAGCAGATGTGGCTATTGCCACAGGAAAAAAAAAAAAGGAAGTTTCAAGAAAAGCTAAACATACAAATAATGTTAGAATATCAGATGTTAGCATGCTTGAGTGAACTCACTCCGGCAGTCACACATGGGAAATCTCACATTTTACATTTTGGAGACATGTTACACACAAAGCCCCTATTCAGTGAAAATGCTGTTATATGAGCATATGATGAATGATTTATTTTGTTTATTTTAAAAGAGGTGTGAGTGAAGTTTCAGACTAGCCCAGAGAATCTCAAGTTAAAATTTTCTCCTCTAAGTATCATGTTTCTCTTCTAAAATCTTTCTTTCTCTCTTTTGGTTAAAAAAAAATAAAAAGTGTTCATTCTTGCATTCAAACTATAGCTCTGAATACAAGCTCCAGAATTAGAATTCAATATGGTACCATATCAGCTGACAACAATTAATTTTGGCCTGAGGCATATAGATAGAGTCTCACTTAGCTCATTACTTATCCTGGAGTACTCCTATACTAAAAACACAACTCTTACATAAAACAGGCCAGAAGGTGAATACCAAGAAGGTTTATACTCTTCCGTACATATGTTTAGTCAAACCAGAATTATTCTAAGACAATATAATCCATGATGTGACAGATGAGTGGTGTATGTAATTCACAACAGTCCATATCTCCAAGAAGGAATTTAGGACATACATTTTAGTAGGATACAAATACTTAACATGCTGAGAGTTCACAACTCCTAAAAAAGATGAAGTTATATTATGAATACAGAAGATGTAACTATATAAGAGGTAGGTTTGATATTTTGGTTCTAAACCACAATAGTTTCAAACCAAAACTCTTTGTAAATAGCCTGAAATTCATCCTGCTCTAGATAATTCACGAAGCCTAACCAGTCCAATTATAGCTTTTAGGCCAATTCTCTGCCCCTAAGTCCTCTTCACTGGGACAGAAGCTCTGATTTCCTGTCTGGCCCCAAGCTTTAGAAACAGTGCTATCTTCCCTCTGGTAGGACAGTTCAGAATTCCTTTTCATTCTGCTTTTGGGTATTTTCTAAATTCTCTACAAGAAGCAATTAAAAATCAGTTTTCAAGAAGCAAAAAAAAAAAAAAAAAAAAATTAAGGGATTTAAGGATCACAGTTTCAGTATGCCAAGGATTCAGTAACAAGTAATGACTTCTATTGTTGCCTCCTACCTCCAACTCCCAGGAGTGATCACCACCCTCAGACCCTGGGTCCTATTCTCTCTACTACCACAGAGTGCTTAGCTTCACTGAGCCTGGCTCTTGCCACTCTCACCCCTAGAACTGGGCCCCCATTAATGGCTGGCTTACTTCCTTCATCACAACACTCACTCTCAGGCCACCCCTTTCACATCTGGTTGAGCCTTCCTGATGGTGGCCACTTTTTGGGCTCACCACTATTACCTGTTGCTGTGTTCCTTAGAGACCAAGTTCTGTAAGTCTTGGGGAGGTTGCCAGCTGATGACCCTTAACGCAAATTTGGCCCTCTAACATAATTGGTATGGCCTACTAGATATTTGCAATTTTTAAACATCTTTAGCTCAAAAAGATGTTCTCCAGTTTGCCATAGTCTCCAGCACTCCCTGTTGTATTACACCTACTCTTTTATTAATTTGCTCACCTGCCTAGGACTTGGAGCCATTTGAGTTAGAGCCCAGAGAGAGTGTGTCTCTCCACTGTTCCAACAGAGCTCTCATCAATATCGCAGCTGGTTCCGTTTACCCCATGACTCAGCACAATGTCTAATTTCAATTCTCAGTTTCTCCTGTCTTTCTGGCTCCATTGATGTCAGCAAGCCAACTGTGTGAAAGGACAACACCATTGCAGGGCCAAAGAAAGAGGGGCATCAAGGGTCAGTCCTTGGAAGCATTCCCGAATTCCTGACTTGTTTCCTACATCCCTCCAAATTCCAGCTGCATCCTGAAGAAATTTGAAAAGAATCTCGCAAGAGGGAAGCAAAGAACAGTCCAAATGTGCACAAAGATGAATAACAACTGTTAATTTAGGAGTTAAAAGCAACAACTGCAAAGACGGATGGATTTTCATCACCCAACCTCTCCACATGGAGTAGTTATCTCCAGAAAGTACATACAGTCCTACACTCACAATAACCAAGGATTCACGTTCTGTACAACATAGGATGAATTTGTGGGATTTGAGGAAGCATTTCATATGAGTTTGTGGAGATTTGGAGGGAGAAGGATCCAGGATAAATGGGACACATAGAAGTCAGACAATAGAAGAGGCTAGCATGCAAGCATGAGTGGAAATAAGGAGGAGGGGAGACAGGGAAGCAGGAAGGCAAATTAACAATTTATTGAGCATGTACTAGGTACCACGTATGGACTCAATCCTTTTACAGACATTGTCTCCTTTAATACTCACACCGTCTCTTAAGTTAAGAGACTTGAGGATTTACTCAAGGTCACAGGGGCATAAAGCAACAAAGTCAGAATGTAGAGCCAAATGTGTGACACAAAAGTCCTTGTCCTTTTCATTGACACCAAAGTCTCTCCAAGGTGATTGATTTTAACCTGTGCAGCAAATGCATCCATGAGAGTTAACTCAATAGTGTCTCCCTCGTGGCTTGAACAAATAAGTGTTTAAAATAACTTTTAAAACGGTCCTGGGAGGTATGTGTTGTTTTTCCCTTTTTTCACAGAAAAGGAAACCAAAGGGCAAAGAAGTCAAATACCATACCAAAAGTCAAGGGCTTTTGCAGACATCAGCACTGTGACTTGGTGCATGCCATGAGCAACAGGGTCACCCATCCTCTGGGCATCTTGCAGAGAGGGGAGCTAGGTAGGGCCAGGGTGCAGCTGGAGGCACAACAGGGCTGTGCTTTCAAAAGAGGGATCCCACTCCCCAGAGGCTGTCCTTTTCACATGGCAGTCTGAGATTGGACTTACAAGCAAGGGACAGAAAGTCTGGGCTTGAGCACTAAATGGTCAAGCTTAGGTGCCCCTTGTCTGTGAACATGAATTGGTTTGGGGCACAGTTCTTCCCACTGGGAAGAAAGAAAGCCACCAGGACCACAAGGAGATGTTTCGGACATAGCCCCTTCTACCGGTGGGCGGAGAGCATTGCCTGCTCCAGCTAGTTCATCCAAATGACCCAGAAAGAATTTCTAGAATCCTTGTTTGGATAATCCAACTTCTCTTTACTCACTCACCAAAAATAGTGGCAGAGGCAGGACTTGAATCCAGGTCTTTTGCAGAACCCAGGAAGTAGTAATTAAACTAGCCCTGGTTGCGTGAAGACAACAGCTGAATCCAGGCACTATGGCAAACTCAAGGCTGTGTCACAGGACTTATTTGTGTTGTCAGGGGGTTCAAATAGCAGGTGATTGTCAAGGGGGCAAATGCCAGCATCCTGGTTCTGAGTGACAGATCCACTCACAACCCCCTAGACACAGCTAAGGACTTGAGGAGGAAGATATCTCCAACCAGGAGAAAAAGACCTGAGATTGACAAATGAAATCATTGGAAACCTTTTCCGTTACGCTTAAAAGGCATTTCTACTTTAAGAGGTTTGACTCTTTCCTACTAATTTATAATATCATTTTTGTTTGTAAAATAAAATAGGCTACAAGTAGAGTCCTGTGAGGAATGCTTTCATGAAATAACTCTCCCCATGATTTTTAAAAATTTCCAGTTAAGGGGCGCCTGGGCGGCTCAGTGGGTTAAAGCCTCTGCCTTCGGCTCAGGTCCTGATCTCAGGGTCCTGGGATCGAGCCCTGCATCGGGCTCTCTGCTCAGCAGGGAGCCTTCTTCCCTTCCTCTCTCTCTGCCTGCCTCTCTGCCTACTTGTGATTTCTCTGTCAAATAAATAAAATTTAAAAAAAATTTTCCAGTTAATTTTTAACTATAATTCATTTTTAAATACAGGTTTCCTTATACTACATTTATAGTTTTCTCTGACTGTTCTGCTTTCCTTTTATCTCTATAGTAGATTTAGAGCAAAGACCTGCATTTTTTGGTATTCTCTGCAAGGTTGAGGGATGTTTTGGTGTATCATGTGAAGAACCATTCTTATGAAACTAGTACTGATGTGGAAATGCTATTTTTATTTCTCTCTATCCTAAAACTGAACCAGAGATGACAGGCAAAAAATAGTTTATAATAAATAAATAATAATATAATAAATTTTATAATAAATTTTTTTTCACAAATATAGCTCATTCGATGAAGTGATACTACCCCCTTTTTGCCTGAGTTAAAGATCGGCTTCAGTGTTCATTCATTCCTACGTTTGCTCCTTGAAGGCATGGATTTTGGGTCAAATGACACATTGCCTGAGTACATGATTCACAAAGGTCATTTAAAAATGGCACCTTCACCCAAGAGATAGATTGGGTTTTTCTATCTTTTATTTCCTTCCTTCTTCCTTCTTGCTTCCTTCCCTTTTTCCCTTTGGCTATAAACAACCTATCATTTAATTCATTGATATACTTCATATTAACAGTAAAGTTCTATTTTGTGAAAAAAAAAATGAAAGGCCTGAGTGTTAGAAGATAAATACGAGAAATTATTTTTTTGCTTACTGAATCTCTACTGCATTTTATTTTCTAAATACAGCTTACGATACTGTTAATTTAATGTTGTACTTTGAACATGGATCTCGGTAGTTTTACAAGACCATTCTTGGTACTTGGGATTGGTGGAGAGGTAGGGAAGTCGGAGGGTGGGGTGTGAGATTGAGTTTCCCTAGAAGCATATTCTGAGATGAGGAATTTGAGAGCAGGTAGTTAGTTAACTTGGGAAGTGAATTTCAGAAGTGCCTATAGAGACATGGGGAGATGAGACAGGGAAAGGAAAAACGGAAGGCAATAAAATTAGTTTTGATTAAGCAGGTTATAGCTGTGAGCATCTGAGGCTAGGTTCTGCCAGGTAACACGCAGACAGGAAGAATTTGGTTTTGAGTTGTCCCACTGAGAACCAAGGCTCTCCTGAGGGAGGAGGGAAATAGACATAAATAGGGAAAGAGGGAAGATAAGAAAGACTCTGGTATCTAATTGGAACTGTCAGTATTAATATGAACTCATAATTTTTAAAAAGCATGTGTGTGTGTGTGTATGTGTGTGTGTACACAGAGTGGTAGCATATCTAGTGGGAGATGGAGGTTTTATCTACATCTGGGTTGACTGGACATTTTAAAGGAAAGAAACTGGGCACCTCGGGGGCTCAGTCATTTAAGCATCTGCCTTTGGCTCAGGTCATGATCCCAGGGTCCGTGGAGCGAGCCCCATATCAGTCTCTGTGCTCAACGGGGAGTCTGCTTCTCCCTCTCCCTCTGCCTCTCCCCCCACTTGTGCTCTCTGGCTCTATCTCTATCTCTCTGACAAGTAAATAAATAAAATCTTAAAAAAAAGAAGAAGAAGAAGAAGAAGAAAGGAAGGAACCTATATCTGAGGGAGCTAAGATAGGTAGTTGCGTGAAGAAGCAATATGAGAAATCCCCAAAGGGGAAACCCAGAGGAAAAGAGGTTTTTCTTCTTTTTTGGACAGTTTCTTTCTAGAGCTCTTCTCTGCTCTAAGCAGGATATATTTTACATTTTTATTTAATGAGGAGGTTGCCTGAGAAGTCACTTTTCTATTAACCATTTCAAGAAATCAGGATAACATCTGCCATAACATAAGCATTTCTTCATTTTTATAAAATAAACATGAGGGACTAATCACACAAATTCAACATGTGATCAGCAAAAGGGTTATAATAGGAGGAGGGGTAGCATCAGGTAAAAGATTTGATCCTTTGTTTAAAAAAGAGAGGTCATCCTGAGACAGGAAAACTAAAGGGACCTCCATGAGAAAAAAAAAAAAAAAAAAAGTCGTATTTTTTTCCTTCGCTGCTTTTCCAGCTTCTAATCTTGCTAGGACCTGCACTCATGCTCACCCCACTCTACACATGCCCTGTGATGTGAATGGCATGTGTCCTCCTGGTAAAGGGCAAAGATATAATGATGTCTTTGGAATCTTCCAGCACAATTGATAGCATGTAAGGATGAGCAAGCAGGGTCATTATAAAACCTTGTCCAAGGTCAATGACTCCAAATATGTTGACACAGGGAATGAGTGACTTACTGAAGGATACCACAGAACAGAAAGGCTCAAAGCTAACAGAAAAAAGTTCACATCACGTGGTTTATTAAACCACTTTAAAATACACAGTGAGAAATAGGGGAAAGAGAGGGATAGGTTCACACACTCAGGATAGGGTGCAAGCTTCATGGCAGGGGCAGCCTTCCCCTTGTGAGTGGGTGGTATGGTTTTGAGGACTAGAGTTGAGGTTTGAGCCAAGCAGCCCAGACAGAAGGTGCCCGACACCAACAATACATAATTGCCCTACTGGGGAGACTCAGGGGTCAGTACACTCCGTCACAGCTTTGGCATTTCAGTTCAACCTGTTGAACAATCTTGGGTTTTATTTGAGTTATTGGGTATAGTCTACGGCCATACCACCCTGAACGCGCCCGATCTCATCTGATCTCGGAAGCTAAGCAGGGTCGGGCCTGGTTAGTACTTGGATGGGAGTTATTGGGTATAGGATACACGGGGCCAGAATGAGTGTCCAAAATGGGTGGTTGAATAAAGTCCTCACAAATACTGAGTGCTTTCCTATATCATGTATACTCAGTATGCCATGAATATCAAGTGCCTTTTTTGTATTTAATCTATCATGAACATTAGGTCTTTAGTTCCTCGTGAATATTAAGTACATCTTGGTTCTTTCATGCCTTTCTACTTAACACACGTGTGCTCCATATTAACTTGTCACCCATACTTAATACATCTAAAGGCTTTCGCTGAGGTCATTTGTTTTCTTTTAGAGCAGAACTGAATATTCTCAAACAAGACAATGTTGCACTAAGAAGTTGTACATTTCGTTTGGTTCAATTTATTTAAATCACCTTTATTATCTTTCCTTCCATTTTTTTCCCCTCCTTAAAGGACTCATGTGACATTTTTTTTTTTTTAAGATTTTATTTATTTATTAGTTAGAGAGTGAGAGAGAGCACGAGCACAGGCAGACAGAGAGGCAGGCAGAGGCAGAGGGAGAAGCAGGCTCCCTGCCGAGCAAGGAGCCCGATGTGGGACTCGATCCCAGGATGCTGGGATCATGACCTGAGCCGAAGGCAGCCGCTTAAGCAACTGAGCCACCCAGGCATCCCTCATGTGACATTTTTAAACGATTCATTCCCAGGTACCTTCTATCTTTTGTAGACACTGTAAATGTATCTTTTAAATCTTTAGTGACACATATACTGACGTTCTCTCACCCTATTCAGACAATGCATTATAGTCGAAAGAGCATGATCTCTAAAGTCAGATAAAACCAGGTACTTTACCTACTTCCTGGGCTTTTCAACCTCGTGGAAGGTCAACTTATGAAATAAGGGCAATAATACCTAACCCACAGCATTATTGTAAAATTTCAGATATATTTTGTGCCGAGCTCTCCTGCACATTATAAGCTGTTTAGTGGCAGCCCTAATCTTTACCCACTGATACCTCCAGCATGCTCCCACTCCCTGGTTTAAAGAAAAAATGAGAAAATATATACTATATATAGTATATATACATATATACTATATATGTACATATGTGTACACATGTATATATGTACATGTGTATATATGTATATATACATACATATATGTACACATGTATATGTACATATATGTATATATAGTATATATGTACATATGTACATATATAGTATATATGTATATATACATATATATAGTATATATTTTCTCATTTTTTCCCAGTAAGTTTTCAGTTATGTTATGATTATTAATGAGCCATTCTGGACTTCTGGGTAACTGAATTTTTATATTTTATGAACCTAGAATCTCTTATTTCTATCAGGTTAGACAAAACTATGTCGAATATATATAAATATCTGGGTCCAAACAAAATTCTTGGAGCCATCATTATGAATTATTGTAATTTCAGTAAAGAGAGAATGGATTTTATACCTTGAATGTCTGTAATATTCTGGGTAATTTATGTCCGTCATAGGGTTTAGCCCCCAGGAGCTCTTAGAAGCAGACACTGTTACCCTTTACAAAGGATCTTACTTCTTATAAAGGAGGAAGTTGAATTGCAGAAAAGGTAATCTCTCTAATGTTAAGGCACTGCTAAGTGACCAGTCCTGTCTGATTCTAAAGCCTGTGTCCTATTTTTCACCCTAGGGAGCCACATTATAAATCCTTCAGAAGACATAATACATGTGGGGCTATCTGCCCTTACATCAGATGGCTCAGACCACTGTGCTTTTGAGTTTGTCTGATTTTGCTCTGTGGAAGACATGTGTGTGGCCACCCTATTGATTCCCTATGCCATGCTTGTCTACAGACCATACTTTAGTTTTGTTCCTTGCCAGGAGAATCCTTGCTTGCTCAGATCTAGAGTAGTTTTCCAGTTTAAGAGGCTAGACCCCACCCCAACCCCAGTGATCTTAATTAGTGCCAACTATTGTCATCCTATCCCCCTTGCCAATGACTGGCTTAGGCACAGGCATGTGAAACAATTCTGGCCAAGGAGACATGACAGGAAGCTTACTAGGGGTTGTCCAGCAGAAGTTTCTCCTATGGTGCCTAGATGGCTCAGTCAGTTAAATATCTACCTTCTGCTCAAGTCATGATCCTGGGGTCCTGGAATCGAGTCTTGCATCGGGCTCCCTGCTCCGCAGGGAGCCTGCTTCTCTCCGTGCCTCTGCCCTCCTCTCTCTGCCTCTCATGAACAAATAAATACAACTTTAAAAAAGAAAAAGAAAAAAAGAAGTTTCTTCTAGCCGATAATAATAGACCCATGGAAGAAAATGACTCCTGCTCTTCACCCTGATAACATATCATCTTGTGGTCATAAGTAGACAAGCCTCAGAGCAAGAACCAACATGTCACTGATGTGTGAAAAGTGGAAAAATCCTGAGCCTTTAATGATATCATCAAAATTAATACATCGTACATTCCTAGGAGGTACAGCCTGGGTCATGCAGTTGGTGTTTTGTTTGCTTTGTTTTGATCTCCTGTTTACCACATAATGTGCTGAACATCCTGTAATATTTTTACATGCCTTCTTTCCTACAGGTGAAAACATTTGGAAAATAAAACCAAAATTAAGAAGGTAATAAAATGATTGAGAGAACTCTGGACGCTTTTCTTGGTTTTTGCTCTTTAAGGTTATTTAGGAAATAGTCCTATCTCAAGACTATTCTACAACACTTTTAAAAAACCTTAAAGCTGACTGCTTCATGGCTGTGGGAAGAGCAGCAAGGAATGAGGTAAGATGCCAGGTGTTCATTATTGTGCCAGTTGTGTAGAATGCTGAAAAACCTTCCCTTGTCCTTAAAGGAGTGTGTCCCATGGGAGGCAGTTCTCAGAAATGTTAATCATGACTTAGAATCTCCCCTGAGGGTCTGCCTGTCTGTTACACCAGTGGTACCATTATGATCAAGTCGGGTGGCCAGGCTGGTCATATCTACCTCTACCACCGCTGGTCATATTTTTGCTTCCCCCCCCCCTTTTACTCCTTCTCTTGGAGGCTGAAAGCATTCTTCTGTCTAAAAGTATATTAATATGAGACACTGTGACAGCATGTGTCATAGCTGTAATAGTTTGGGATCTACCTATGGGTAAAGTAGAAGGACTTTTCCATTTTTACAATCTATATTGTGTTTCCCTTGTACATTGGCATAGACACTCAATAAATTATGGTATGAGTGACTAAATGGATGCGAGTGTAAAATAAATGGAAATAGGGGCACCTGGGGTGGGGGGATCAGTGGGTTAAAGCCTCTGCCTTTGGGTCATGGTCCCGGGGTCCCGGGGTCCCGGGATCCAGCCCTGCATCAGGCTCTCCGCTCAGTGCCTGCCTCCCCATCTCTCTCTGCCTGTCTCTCTGCCTACTTGTGATCTCTGTCTGTCAAATAAATAAGTAAAATCTTTTTAAAAATTAAAAAATTTTAAAAGTGGAAATAAGTTTTAACTAATGTATTCATTCATTTATTCTCCTTGCTGTTGAAAAGCTCGTTACATAGTCATGACAAGGTAAATAGATAATTACAATAAGGAATTATAGATATCATGCTAGAGATGTATAGAGGGTACTAGGGAGGAAGAGTTACTTTTTTTAAGCTATGTATTTCAAGCAGAGGAAACAGCATATTCAAAGGGACAGAGAGTTATACATTGTCTTTTGTGGCTGGAGTAAAGAATGAATGCTCTTTACACCCACCATCTCCTTCCAGCATTGTTCCCAGAACCACAATGCTGATTATGTTAATGTTTATGCCTTTCAAGCCTGCATTGAACAGTTTGCTCTGGAAGCAAAATCAGAAGGATCACAAAGCAGGAGGACAGATGAGTATTAATGAGCCATGAATGGGCTGACATGTTGACTTAATCCATGGGATAAAGAAAATGTTTGGGCATAAAAAGATAAAGAGTATGTGAACCAACTGGTAATTGGAGGAGAAGCCAATAGACACCCTGGAACAGATTCAAAGAAAGTGGTAGAGGTGTATATTAGGAGGGAGTCTGTTATAGTTACAGACTTGAATTCTTGTGGTATTACCATGTTCCTTATTGATAATTACCATCTCAAGAAAGTTGGGCTGAATGAGTTTCTGTTCTTTACAACTCAACTAGCCTAATATTTGTTCCTTCTATTTCTTTTGAGTAGGATTCTTCCTTCATTTCCCCACAAACATGTCACTGTCATTTCTGCCTGCTTCCATCTTTTATGTCATTTACCTCAGACAATGTTCCTTTTCCCCTCTCCACCTAGGCATTCAGCTGACATCTCAAGCCTGAACACGCTGCTAGATGCTGGGGGCTACAGTGATGACTCACACATGGTCCTTGCCTTCAAATCTGTTACCAACTTAAAGGTCCAAAGAGACAGGGTCAAAGTAATTATGGTATGCCTGACAAAACAGGAAACTTTACAGCCCTTAAGATCATGTTATGAAAAACACTTAGTGACATGGCAAAATTCACACAATCTAATGACAAATGACAAAAGCAGGTCAAGATAATGGTAGAGAATATAGGCTTTAATTTAGGCTTTGTAGTCAGATCAGCCGGAATTCTAGCGTTTGTTAAGATACTTTCTAAATGTATGATCTTGAATAAGTGATTCAACCAGTCAGAGCCTCAGTTTTCTTGTCTATAAAATGGGAATGATAGTACCGAGTTTTAAATAAGGTCCTCATGATGACGAAATGATGTAATATATGTAAAATAGTGCAGTGCCAGTTCATAAGAAATGGTCAATAAATGCAACCCAATATCAGTATATCATAGTATACTAAAAAAATAAAATACACACTAAATGTATCTATAGAAACTGGAAGAAAGTATTGTACAATGTAAATAGCAACATTATACCTGAATGATATGACTATAGGTGATTTTTATTTTCTTCTTTATACATTTAGGTGGTTTCTATATCTTCTACAATGATAATGTTTATCTTGTAACAAGAAAAGTTATTTGAAGCAATTATTAAGTTTCTTTAAAACAGGCTAAATATTTTTTCTAGTTTGATTTTTTTAGACAAGCGAAATATTACAAAATTTTAATTAGTAAAGTTAAAACTAGACTCTGTTGTAGTTTAAATTGTGATATTGTTCCAAATAACATGCCCAAGCACTTTCACTCTATTATACAGTTTTATTTTTTTAAAGATTTCATTTATTTATTTGACAGACAGAGACCACAAGTAGGCAGAGAGGCAGGCAGAGAGAGAGGAGGAAGCAGACTCCCCACCAAGCAGAGAGCCCGATGTGGGGCTCGATCCCAGGACCCTGGGATCATGACCTGAGCCGAAGGCAGAGGCTTTAACCCACTGAGCCACCCAGGCGCCCCTATTATACAGTTTTTAAAAATACTAGAAGATTGTTGAACTTTCCTTGGAAAATAACACATACCAAAGGTGTGTTTAGTTAGAAAGTCCTGCTCTAAATGAATAATTTTGGAGTTAAATTTGCTGAGATTGTGTGTGTGTGTGTGTGTCTTACCACAACAGCAAAATCTGACTTAGCATCAGTTCAAATCAAACCAGTGTTGTGAATACTCTGCCTGAAGAATCAGCATTGCTAGTCTCTTAGGCAGACAATATAATTACACCTATGTATATACACAGGAATAATCACATTCTACCTATTCAAAATTAAAGCATGGATCAAAGATAAAAAGGTACAGCCTCAGAAAACATGGATAGCCATGAATCCGGAGGCATTACACTTTGTGATTTAAAACTATCTTTCAAAGCTATAGTAATCAAAACAGAATGGTATTGGCTTAAAAACTGTTACATAGTTTAATAGAACAGAATACAACTCTGGAAATAAACCCGTGCATATATGGTTAATTATTTTAGGACAAAGAAACCAATAATATGCAATGGGAAAACAGTAGTTTCTCCAATAAATAATGTTGGGACAACTGGATAGCCAGACGCAAAGAATGAAGTTGGACGTCTATCTTACACTATACACAAAAATCAACTCAAAAGCAGTTAAAGACTTGAAAGTAAGACCTGAAACCATAAAAACTCTCAAAAGAAAACACAGAGGGTAAGCTCCTTGACAATGATTTTTTGGATTTGACACCAAAAGTTAAGGCCACAAAAACTAAAATCAATAACTGGGATGACATCAAACTGAAAAGCCTCTGCACAGAAAAAGAAACTATCATCAAAATGAAAAGACACTCTACAGAATGGGTGAAAATATTTGCACATTGTGTACCTGATAAAGAGTTACTATCTGAAATATATAAAGAACTCATACACATCAGTAGCAAAATATAAACAACCCAGTCCAAAAATGGGCAGAAGAACTGAACAGACATTTTTCCAAAAGAGACACACAAATGGCCGATGTGTATATGAAAAAGTGCTCAGTATCACTCATCATCAGGGAATTTCAGATCCAAACCACAATGAGATATCACCTCACACTTGTTAGAATGGTTATCCTCAAAAAGACAAGAGATAACAAGTAGTTTGAGAATGCAGACAAAAGAGAACCTTGTACACTGTTGGTGGGAATGTACATTGGTGCAGCCACTGTGGAAAATAATACAGAGGTTCCTCAAAAAAAAAAAAAAAAAGAAAGAAAGAAAGAACTACCTTATGATCCAGCAATTCCACTTCTGGGAATGGATACATCCAAAGGAAATGAAAACAGGATATGGAAGAGATAGCCATGCTCCTGTGTTTACTGTAGCATTATTCACAACGGTCAAGGCATGGAAACAATCTAAGTTTCCTTCAGTGGATAAATGGATAAAGATGTTTTCTATATATATACACAATGGAATATTATTCAGCCAGTTAAAGAAGGAAATCCTGCATTGGCGACAACATGGATAGAAACTGAATGCCTTAGGGGCATCTGGGTGGCACCATGGGTTGAGCACTTACTTGACTTTCAGTTTTGGCTCAGGTCATGATCTCAGGGTCATGATCTCAAGGTCATGAGATCGAGCTCCATATGGGGCCCTGTACTCAACCGGAGTTGGCTTGAGACTCTCTCCTTCTGCCCCTACCCCACTTCCACGCCGTGACGCTCTCTCTCTCTTTCTCTCTCTCAAATTAATAGTTAAAGCTTTTTTCAAAAAGAGAGACATTTAGGGCCTTATGCCTAGTGAAATAATGCAGATAGAGAAAGACAAATACTGCATGATATCACTTATATGTGGACACAGTAAGCGTACAAATTCTCAGACTCCCAGTAACAGAGTAGAAAAGTGGTTTCTAGGGGCTGTTGGGTGGGGGAAATAAGGGAGGTTAGTAAAGGGCTCAAACTTGCAGCAATAAGATGAAAAGCTCTGAGGATCTAATGTAAACCATGGTGACTATAGTGGATAACATTGTACTGTTTAATTGAAATTTGCTGAAAGAGTAGAACTTAGAGGCTCTCACAAAAAAAGAACCAAAAAGGTAGATCTGTTCACTAGATGAGGGGCATCCATGTACAGGGCCTATGTTTATCAAATCACCATGATGTACACTTTAAATAAAAGGAACAAAACAGAAATTTTGTTTACTAACTTTTCTGATTATTATGACATGGCACGGGAGGTGGCCTTTAAGATTGACAATTTTTAGAAAAATGACCGCTCTCTGCTATTTCTCAATAGGGTAAAGGTCACAAGAATGGATACAGAAAAATAAGAAAGAGAAAGTGGGAGAATGGTTTGCAACAGCTTTAACGTTGCTCCTTACTTCCACCCAGAAACACAGAGGAGAGCTTCAAATATTATGCAGGTGTTGATAATTTCCAAATTTACACCTCCGGGAAAAATCTTGTCTTCTCTTCATCCCAAACCTCCTCCTGCTTATTCTTCAGATCTCAGCCTAAAAGTCAATTCCCAGAGAGCCTTTCGTGAGATCCAAGACCAGATCGGTTTCCTCTAAGAGAGGAACTTTAAACCCTTATGAACTTGACCCACAGTGAGAAGAAATATATTTCATGCCATGATTTGGTGCACATATAGGCAAATATTCATTCTTTTTGTCTTTTTAAAAGATTCTATTTAGGTGCGCCTGGGTGGCTCAATGGGTTAAAGCCTCTGCCTTCAGCTCAGGTCATGATCCCAAGGGATACAGCCCCACATCGGGCTCTCTGCTCAGCAGGGAGCCTGCTTCCCTCTCTCTGTCTGCCTCTCTGCCTACTTGTGATCTCTGTCTGTCAAATAAATAAATAAAATCTTAAAAAGATATTCTATTTATCTGTTTTGAGAGAGAAAGCATGCACGAGGGAGAAGAGCAAAGGGAGAAGCAGACTCCCCACTGAGAAGGGAGCCTGACTGGAGGCTCCATCCCAGGACAGGACCTGAACTGAAGGCCGAAGCTTAACCTCCTGAGCCCCCCCAGGTGCCCCTTCAAATATTCATTCTTGAATAAATCACTATTTCTATGTGCCAGTCATTGTTATAAAGCACTAGGGGTACAGAGCCAACCAAACTGGGAAACACTCTTGCACTGGAGAGAGCTTACATTCTGTTGTTCCTACTTCTGCCTGTGCCTTCCTGAAAACTCTGTTCAAACCGATAGCTAGAATGATTCTATTCAAGCATAAGTGAGATGTTCCTCTGTTGCTCAACACCACCCGGGCTTCCCATCTCGTTCAAAAGTCAAAACCAAAAGCCTTGCTTTGAACTGTAAGGTCTTGCATGATCCAGAGGCCCCACTGAGCCTCCTTACTTCTTGCCCATTCACTCCCCCTTCACATTGGCCTTGCTCATCTATAAATTCCAACAATAAATCAGGCCCACTCAAGGACTTTGCACTGGCTATGCCTTCCGTCTGGAATGTTCCTCTTTCAAACAGCTGTATGGCTTACTCCCTCAATTCTTCCAGGTCTTTACCCAAAAGCCACTTTCCGACAGAAGTCTTCCTCGGCTGCTGCCTAATATTCAATGCCTACCGCTGATATTTTATATACTCTTCCTTGCCTTTTATTTTTCAGTTTTCTCACCTTCTAATATCTTCTATATTTTACTAATTTATGTGGTTTATTATCTTCCTCCTAGAAAGCACACTCTACAAGGACCTGAAATATTATCTGTTTACCAATTGATAATGCAAAACCCCGAAGGTTCACAAAGCAATACTTACCCTTACTATACATGATTCATTCTGACATTCTATTTCTTTTGTTAAAAACACTCATGGATCATGATCCACAGTTTATTCTTGGTTTTTTTAGGTTTTTCATTTTAAAGATTTTATTTACTTATTTGAGACAGAGAGCAAGAGCAAGACCGAGAGTGAGAGGGAGACAGAGAGAGAGAGAGAAAGAGAGAGCATGCATGAGCGGTGGGGAGGAGGAAGGGACTCTCCACTGAGCAGGGAGTCCAATGTGGGGCTCCATGCCAAGACCCTGGGATCATGACCTGAGCTGAAGGCAGACTCTTAACTGACTGAGCCACCCAGTACTTTGATCCACAGTGTATATTACACTCACCTAATGTAGGTTTTCATTGCATCTCGTGTGCTTGGTTTCAGAGTATAACATCTCCCCCTTCCTCCCCCCACCTGCCCCCTATAGTTCACGTGCTTTCTCTCTCTCAGACTTTCTGTTTATTCCCTGACATACTGTAAGTTCCATGATGGGTCAGCGCCATCTTACTGCTGTATTTCCAGCCCCTAGAATAGCACTGTTAACAAGTATAAGTTCTGTGCAAGCGGAAGTTAAAAGGTAGAAACTGCAAGAAGAAGTTGGCCACCCCCCAGATGGTAAGCAGAAACCCAGAGGGAAGTAGAAACTGTGACCGCATAGAGAGAAACAGAATTGTAATCTATTTCTAAGTCCATGTGTATCTCTAGAGCCAACATCTTTACCCCCTCTCTTAATTAAGGTGAGGTTTTTGGTTTTTTGAAAATCATGCTACATAAATAGTAGATGAATTAAACATTTTGATCAATCAGAGCAAACAATCTGAATATGTGGGTTAAATGGGTATCACATTTCTAAATCTCATATGGGGGTCGATGGATAAACAGAGGAATTACCTTAAAGCCTGGAGACGGGGAAGGCAGGAGAGTAAACCTGCTTCAGTCAACCCTCCTATCCTCTTACCACCCAGCTGACTTCCTTCTTTGCTCTGCTGCAGGACTCTGCCCCACAGGAAGGGCTCTTGCTGGTCCCCGGAGCCCTGCAGAAGGATGATTCAGATTATATTGGGAAGGTGCTTTCAAAGGTAAACGAGACTTACAGGAGTCGCGTCTCTCTGGGTGTCCTTTCTTCTCAAGGGTTTAGGTGAAACAGGCCGATTCCCCACCCGGGGGGGGGGGCGGGGGGTGGTGGTGTCTAGGTTAATAAATAATTCTGGCCTGCTCAGGTTTAGGTTCAGTCTTGCTCTTTTGCATTCTGGCACTTTACATTGCTCTAGACCTCATTTTAGAGAAGAGTTATAAAATCTGAGTTTGACAACTGAGGCGGTGCAGTCTAACTCATTAGATTTCACACTGGAGGTAGGAGACCAAAATCCCAGATAGAAATAACAGGTGCCAGGGCGCCTGGGTGGCTCAGTGGGTTAAGCTTCTGCCTTTGGCTCGGGTCATGATGTCAGGGTCCTGGGATAGAGCCCCGCATCGGGCTCTTTGCTCAGCGGGGAGCCTGCTTCCACCTCTCTCTCTGTTTGCCTCTCTGCCTACTTGTGATCTCTCTCTGTCAAAAAAATAAATAAAATCTTTTTTAAAAAAAGAGAGAGAGAAATAACAGGTGCCTATGACTGTGTTGTTTTGGCTTTTATTCACACACACATGCACATACATGCACACATGCATGCATGCACACATACACACACATATGGGGGGTATGCATTAGGAAATATATATATTTATACATTGAGATACAGTCCCTTGGCAGTGACCAATTTAAGCATGAAGCTAATGTTAAACTTCAGTGCTTTTCATTTGCATGGGCCCCTTCTAAGAAATGACCTAATTTTGTCTGTCCTTTTTAACAGGCCTCCAAAAATGAATAATCATCCTGCTCCATAAAATCTGAATCTGCCCATGCCTTCAGGAATATGAAGGGTAGAGTTACATGTTTTAGGAACTCGTGTCTGCCTAGTAGCACTAGGTCTCATGAGCCCAAACACCTGTGGACCAAGCTGAGGAGTTGTTGCTGTGACGCTAAAAGAAATGGGGAGAAAAACAAACAAACAAAAAAGGGATGGGACAACATTTCATTTCTTCTTATCACTGAAGTGGGTAAATCAGGACTCAGAGGAAAACACCAACAGAGCTGAAAGTATGGCTTAGCATATGAGTATAGAAGGAAAGGCCAATAACCCAAATAAGTTCAGAATAAAAAAATATACTTTCTCATCTTTATTTGACTTGTAATTTATACAGATATTTAGTTGATATTATCATGTACCATAATAATGGAGGATACTGAAAATATCTGAAAAAGCTGTTCTAAAAAAATCAAGTCTATTATTTAAAGAAAGGGTTGTCAGTTACTCTAATAAAAGCATATCACTTACACACTGCATTTCTATTTAATGTAAATAGTTTTGGGAGACTGACTTTGTTAATCTTAAAAAAAATTATGTTGGAGACAGGTTTAATTCTACTTAACCAAAGTGGAATAAGCATCTGATTTAATTAATTTAATTTATGGTAGGCACTGGATATTGTGTGGATTTTTAAACTTAATTAGGAAAAGTTTTTTAAATTAAATCCAGCACTGAATGTTTGTTTCTTTCCATTTATTTTATTTAACCTAATGATCAGAAGCATACTGAAGCTATAAAACTTTAATGAGATATTTCATTTGGAGAGGAGGTGGGTTGTTTCCCCCCACATAAATAGGTAATTCTAGAATTGGTCTATAATGAAACTCAATACCTGTTTGAAGTTTTATAAAACTGTATTTTAAAGTAAGGCTCTCTAACCTTATAATTTTCTAGCACCTTTTATATGTGTTTTGGAGCATTTCACAAGCCCCTTATGGTACATTTATAGTGACATTTCCTAAATGAGAGAAGCAGATGAGTCAAATGACTAATACCAGATTCTCCATGAGTCAGAGAAGGAATTGTTCCATTGAGTCATTACCTGCCAGTCCTAAAGTCATTTTCAGGAGAATTACTTAAACATAAACCATCTGAAATCATAGTAAGGAAATAAAATAGCGGCTGTGTGCCTACCAGTTTCCAACAGGAGGTTGTTGAAACCAAATTTGAAGACATTCATTTACCTAAAGATACTGCTAACCTGAAACACAAAGGTATGGTTCTCACCTTAAAAAATATATGTAGACAAATATCTGTTGCAGTCGTGCTAGTCTTAAGGGCAAACAGTAGCTTAACCTACTTAGAGCTTAAAGGCTATTAATCTAAAACCTTTTCTCTCTGTTATTGTGCCTATATAGGAGGTATATTAGACAAGTCCCTAGCTCTCTATTAATTTTTTCAATACTATCTCAGTATCCTAGCTTCTAAGATAACCACATATAAGTAATATGACAACAGTGTGGCAGAAAATGTAATCATGAAATTTTTGAATGCTATAAACCAAGAATATCCTTCCACAAAGTTTTCACTGCCCCTTCGTTTAGTTAATGAGGTTTCTCATGAGAATACATAACCAGAAATAGAACATCGATATTTTGCATACAATTCCAAACTTAATTAAAATTAGTTTTTACTTACACCCAAAATGATAAGCTTGTTTTCAACCTATGAGGTACAAGCCTGTGCTGGTAAAAGATAGTATCTCAGGTAACCCATTTAAAGCAGTATGGTTTTGTTTTGTTTTAAGATTTCTTTCCTTCCTTCCTTCCTTTCTTCCCTCCCTCCCTCCTTTCTTCCTCCCTCCCTCTCTTCTTTCTTTCTTTCTTTCATAGGATCCATGCCCAATGTGGGAATCCTTGATTTCAGGACCCTGAGATTAAGAGTTGGATGCTACACTGACTGACCCATCCAGGCACCCCTAAACATACATTTTCCAAGTAATCTCTATACCCAACATGGACTCAAACTCACAACCCCAAGATCAAGAGTTGCATACCGCACCGCCTGGGCCAGCTAGGTGCTCCATAAAGCAGTAGGTTTTTCAAATGAGTAATAAATACAGGCATCTGGATGGTGCAGTCGGTTAAGCATCTGCCTTTGGCTCAGGTCTTGATTCCAGTGTCCAGCCATTGAGCCCTATGTCAGGCTCTGTGCTCAGCAGGGAGTCTGCTTCTCCCTCTGCCTCTGCCTACCACTCTACCTACTTGTGCTCTCTCTCTCTGTCAAATAAATAAAATCGTTTAAATAAATAAAGTGAAATGAGTAATAAATAGAAAAACACTTGATCTGAAGCACACTGGGGAAAAATATATTAACATAGATGATCCAATAGTTCTGAACTGCTTGACATTGTCACAGGAGTTTCTAACCTTGTTGGTGGAGACCTTGAGGGCAATGAGAATGTTGTGTCAAGCAAACAGCAGATTCTAATCAAATTCCTGGCTGCCTAGCTACAGTACTTGATAATGAAAAAATAAAAACACTGTTCCTCTTCATTAGTACATGTTCTCTTAGTATAAATTTATGGTATCAGAACTAATAAAACCCTGGGACCTTGCCCTACATGTGTATATGAGGTAAGTCCATGTTGAACCCTAGCAAAGTAGGATTAACTGCTAGAAATAGCTAAAAGCCCTCCTTAGATAGTTGTCTTATTGTGGACTGACAGACAGCGTGTACCCTCAGGAGAATACCTTGCCTGATATCTTCACCATAACACTCTCCACAAATACAGTACTGCTTGTGGGTGGGATCATGTGACTTCCTTCAGGATAACCTCATAAATAATTCACTCTAGTGGAATCTAGGAACTGCATCATCAAGGACAGTCCAATTTCACTAAAAATCTGTTTGACTTAAGTTGTCATTTAATGAACCAATTCCCGTTTCCAAACAAATGACCCATTAATAGTGAGGGGTGGGGGGGTGATAGAGTTCAACAAATTGCATCGAATGGAAACCCCAGGGTAGGCCTGCTATTCCCAAACACAGGTCTAACCCGGTTGTTAAAGAGTTAATTCTTTATCCTGTGACTGTGTTTACCTGCTGGGATCTTGATGACCACAGAACAAAGGACAGGGAAGTGAGACAAACAGGCAAAAGAGCCTAAAACCAGGGGGCAACTCTAAGAAGGTGTAAAACCTAGTTGTAAAGCTCAGGATAGAGGAAGTAGGCTAAGGACAAGGTAATCCCTAAAAACGTGCAAAAAAGAGGTAGAGGTAAAAGAAGGGGCCTTCTGGGATTGGACTGGAAACCTAACTTGACAACAGGGCAAGATTAACAACAAAAACAAAGAATTCCCTAATATAGAAGTCATCCTCTTCCCTGACAGACAAACCTAAGAAAAGACACTCATATATATATATATATATTTTTTTTTATATATATATATTTTTTTTTTAAGTCGCCATCTGGACTCTACAGTAATTGGTTTTCCTTTAAACATTATTTAAATTAATCCCAGCAATTCTGACATTCTATCGAGTTTGTTTAAATGGGAGTTTAATTATATTAAGTTTTTCCATTTTGTGAATCAATTTTTAGCAAATGGCTGGCAGGGAGAAACCGCTTCTTTGGGAAATAACTGAATTTGACGGTAAAGTCTGAGCCAAACGTCTGGTTAGATTGGAGGGATGTGTCAAAAAATCAGTGTGAGGCTATGTCCCTAAGTGTATCCAAAATGCAGTGGTTACCTCTAGGAGCTGCGTGGCTGGGAGACCAAGGGCAGGAGAGAGACATCTCACTACATACCCTTTTGTACGTCTTGGGTTTAACACCATATGACTGGATTATCTATTCAAAGAAACGTTGGATTGATGTGTTTCCCTTAAAACAGTAAAAAGACTGACAACAACGTAATCTAGTGGGAAGATCCTATTCTTGAAACAAAGACACAGCAAATGTCATTCCATCCCTTAGGTTAATGAGCTCTGCTCTTTCCACTCAGAAAGAATGTACCCAATCAAGTGTCTTTGGGGGTCAAAGAACAGTACTCCCGAAAGCCATTTCACAACTGTATTGCATTGTGTGTCATCATCATAAATTATTTAAGATAGTCTTTGGGGCAAAAAAATAGGTGTGGTTCCAAAATTAATACTCTTAGCTCCTGTAGATAAAAGGGCAAGTTAGAGTACAGAGGGAAAGCAATGTTGAATTTCTTTCTCTTTTTATATCTCAGAGGTTTTACTGATCCTGGAGCGGACAGAAACAGAAAAATCAAACTTTGAAGCAGGAGAATGAACATGACCATGTATGACAGACCTGTGAATTATTCAGGGGAGCCTATTTTAAGACCTACATTTAAAAAAAAGTTTCCCATTGACTCTTTCACTCCTGAGGGGGGATTCAAATTACTGAATCCATTTGTGACAACAAAGAAAAGATCTCTAAGGCTGACTTCATAAAGAAATGGGATAGCGACATGAAAGAGCAGCCAGTGGGGTGTTATGTAGAAGGTAGGAGATCATAACTGTAATAGTATTTTTCTAGGCCCATGTCTCTGACCCTGGCACCATACAAACACACTCTTCTCTTCTTTTTTTCCTTCCTCCCTCCCTTCCCCTTCTTTCCTCCCTTGCCTCCTTCTTTCTTTCCAAGGAGACGTGAGATCCCACACAGTGTTCAGACCTATCTCCTGGAGAGGTACACAAATAACCAAACAAATCACATGCAGCAAATACATGCCATACGGACATAGAAGGACAGATTTTGAGGTTTTCTGACCTGACCACGTTCTGGTGCCTTGAGTTTTCAGTGTTGCCATAGCAACACCCTTGATCCACTGGAAATGAAGATACAGTTTGGATCAAAGGCTGTGGCAAGGGAGATGGTTTAAGAAACTATTGTAAGTAGATGAACGGGTAAACACAATTCTGCTGCCCCTTGTGAATTAATGGCAATTTTTTTCTGCTAAAATAATTTGTTCATTTATTATTGCAATTTATTTATTTATTTATTTATTTTTTAAAAGATTTTATTTATTTATTTGACACAGAGAGAGAGATCACAAGTAGGCAGAGAGGCAGGCAGAGAGAGAGGGGGAAGCAGGCTCCCTGCTGAGCAGAGAGCCCGATGCAGGGAGCGGGGATCAGGGATCAATCCCAGGACCCTGGGATCGTAACCTGAGCCGAAGGCAGAGGCTTTAACCCACTGAGCCACCCAGGCACCCCTATTATTGCAATTTAAAGTATCAGTTTAAATGATTCATAGCTGTGCTTTGAATATTTGAGAGCAACTCAGGTAAGACTACCATTTTGCTTTGTAATGCGTTTGAGAAGACTGGAACTAAAGGTTTACTATCTTTATTAAATTTTACTTGGACTAAAACTAAAATTAATTTGAATCCATAAGACAATAATGAGCTTTAAGCCAAGTAAACTGAATGAGGAAAAACGCTAACTGAAATTTTGCCAGAGTTAGCCCATAGAGAAGGTAATCCAAACTCCAATATACATGCAAGGCGTTTAAATCCAATCTAATAATGTTCTGTTCTTTTCCTATTACTCTTAAAAACTGTTTCGCCAATAAAGTAAAAAAAAAAAAAAAACTGTTTCGCCAAACTCTTCATGCTTTTTCAACTAATGCCAACTAGCTATGGCTTCTTTTAGCCGCTTCTAACAGATTCAGATCAAGACTAGATCAGATTAAAGCAAGACCTAGCAATGGCATAAACAACCTCCCATGGCTAACCTGACCTGAAATAGGAAGGCAAAACAAAGCACAGAATCTTAGAGACTGAGATGTGAGGTTCACAGAAGAAAACAGCCAGTGTATTCACAGAGGCACTCATGCTGTAAGTGCCTCTTATGGCCCAGGCATAGAATCCTTTTAGCATTTCTTCCATACATCTAAATCTACAAGAAGCCCCGGTTCTGACCACATTTCAATTTGTGACAATGAAAGTTACAATTTGGGAATATTTGAAGGGGCTTATATACCTTGCTATTTTACTTAAAATAATAACCACCACTGACATTTATTATTGATAACATAATATTAAGTGTTTACTGTTTGTCGGAAACTATGCTAATCGCTTCAGTGGCATTATTATCTCTTCTAAGCTTTAGAACAACTCCATGCAGGAGGTACTGTTTTTAACCATTTTACAAAGGGAGAAATACATAAGTGTCATGACTGAGTTAAAAGCCCATGCACTTATTCTCCGTACTGTACTACCCCTCGGAATTTTAGCGATGAGGAAGAAACCCATGTCATTTATGTGACATTATGTGGAGTGACTCACGTTGGTATCTTGATGGTTGGTGTCTGCTCATATAAGTTATTTCAAGTTAAACTAACTTCATCCTCCTGTTTCACCTTTCAGATAAATCATATTCCTGTTAGGCATACATTAAAAAAAAAAAGCTGTAGAACTAATAGCCAATATTAACTAAGCCTCTAGCATGGTTTAGGTACTGGTCTAATTCATGAAGTAGGTGCTATTTAAGCCCTAACAGGTTAAGTTTACAGTGCTCATGAGCACAAAACCAAGATTCAAACCCAGGCAGTCTGGTTTTAAGGATCGAAGTCACTACTCTTTACAGCCCTTCAGCGAAAATAGCCTGACATGCCTATACCGATGACGGGGCTTATGCCTTGAGAAGTAAGGGTCAAGACAGACAGTCTTAGAGGACCCACAAGTTCCATTACTTTTACAGCAGAACATTTCCTTCTTTGTTGATAACCCTTTGGAGAAGCTAAATTTTAAGTCAGAATTAGGCATGAAAGGGGAGAGGAATGGCTATAGTTACTCAAGTGGTCTAGAGACACCCACAGAATCAGCTCCCACTGAAGACCTAGTCATTAGCGCTATCTACTTCCTAATGGAGCAGCTGAAAGGGTTCACTGAGGGTTCACTATTTACTGTATAGGAATAAACATGGAATTCTTCAGAGAAGATAAATTTCTTCTGTCATTGCCCATCAGTTATAGAATATCTGCTCCTCCTATCTTAACGGAGTCCCTAAACTTGGGTTGGATGCTCTACATTTATCTCTGAAACATCTTAATAACACCTTAGTGGAAGGTCCACTGTTAATACAAAATATAAATTTTACTTATTTTCAGGATTATACACGCAACTACAGATTTTACTTTTTTTAAGATTTTATTTTTATTATTTGAGAGAGAGAACATAAGAGTAAGGTGAAGGCAGAGGGAGAAGCAGAGGAGCCTGATGCAGGACTCAATCCTGGGACTCCTAGGATCATGACCTGAGCCAAAGGCAAATGCTTAACCAACTCAGCCACCCAGACAGCCCATAACTACCGATTTTAATGAAGTGACATAAATTAACATTTATTTCGTGCTTTAAAATTTCATAATCTTATTTACAAACAATTGCAATGTCATTTCTATCCCTTAGTTGCAAAAATGGAAGTAACATTTTGGCAAAATGACTTACTTAAAGTGACAAAGCATATTGGTAATATTCTTAGCCTGCATTGTAGTTTGTCCATATTCAAAGTTCTAATGCCATTGTTATTGAACAGTAGCAAAAATGTATTAAGCACTTACCATGTTCCAGACACTGTATTAATAAGCATTCCAGGTGCATAGTCCATTCTCATAACAACACCATGATGAATTAGTTGCTGTTATTCCCATTTTATAGATGAAAACATGGAGTCTCGGAGAAGTTCAATCATTTACCCAAGATCCAAACCCTGGTCTCTTTGACTCTTAGGACTTCATTTCCATCTAAACCCTGAAAAATGGAAGCACACAGGTAAAAAGATTTCCCTTGCTTAAAATTTTAAAAAGTGAGGGGTTGGGGAGAGGACTGTATGAATGATGGCAATGTGCCATGAACATGAAAATATGATTATGAGCTTAATGCCATAAACCTGAAGCCAAAAAGAAGGCAAAGAATGCAAGGACATGACAAGTTCCTCTGTCTGTCATTAGGTTCTACCTTGCTTATGTTCTAAATAGAAACCCACTGAACAAGGACATTGAACTGTGGTTGAGCAGGTTTTACTGTAATAGTTCTCTCCATGCAGAGTGTTTACTAACAACAATGTTACCTTGCAATAGTAAATAGAAAACCATTAGAGGATAGCCTGGAATGTTTGTTTTAGGTTATAAAGGATACTACATAAATAGAAATGATACTTATGTTTATACATAAAAAGATACACAGACACAGATACATATACAAATAGAATATTGCTTGGCCGGGCCTGTAAATTACTTTGTGCACCTGAATATCAGAACATACTTTTCCAATTGAATGGCATCTTTTCCAATTGAGTAGCATCTGTTTAAAGTAGGTCCATTTGCACAAATTTATACTTATCCAGAATGAAGTTTCAAATATTTGTAGTAACTAGATTATGGTGGGAGAAAACATATCTGTAGAATTGCACATGTGACATAATTTTCAAAGCTGACTCAGGGCAGTTAAAAAATGAGTACGACTGTCAGGATCAAGATATATTTATAATTGTGAAAACAGAAGCTTTTCAGGTAAAACTCTTTATTAATAAGGAATTATGCTTTTATCAAGTTACTTCCTTTCCTCTAAAGAGCTTTATTTGAGGTAGAGATCAAGGTATACAAATTTTCCACAATATATGTATCATCTCTTACTTGTCACTCAACTGCTCTAGCCACCCAAGATGATTTCCAGTCCCTGGACTGGTCAAGCCATTTCATAACCCTTGCTGGAGTGGCTAACTTTGTCTAGAAAGTACTCCATGTCACCTTTACATCTTCATCTCCCAAGGACTTACCTCCAAGTACCTCTAAGTTGCCTCTAAAACAGTACCGTCTTCTAAGCAACTGTTCCAGATCCATTAAGACTCTCCTTCCTTGAGAACTAATCATTTCCTTCATACTCCTTCTCCCTAAAAGTTCGCCTACATGTTATTTCTTCATAGTTCATATATCTCTTATTGTATTTTCTAACTTATATGTTCCTCTTACCTGGCTGGATTGTAAGCTCTGTTGAATGTTGACCTTCTCTAGCAGATTCTTCAATACCTCTCCAAAGATTGAACTTCTTTGAAGTATCACAAAAGCTAAGATCTTAGTTGAGTGCCAGAGTATTTGCTTTCACATTTGTATATTAGTTCCTAGTTTTATGATACCTATCTTCTTAGGAAAAATGATGTTCCAAATTCTTTAATTTTCTGGCTATCCTTAATTGGATTCCTCCTGAGGTGAGGAAATTTCTTTGTCTCTGGAGCACTTCAAGAACTACCACAAAAGTATATCTAATATCCTTGTAAATGTTCACACTCTTGTCTAGCCAATAAGCTCTAGTGAGCATAATGAGTTCTGCCATCTGAAAAATTTTTTTCCTTCTGGTAAAGGGTAATATTCTAGAACCAAAGTGAATTTGCTTTATGCAGTATATTTTACCTAATATTTTTCTGTTTTTGTTTTAAAATGCAACTCACCAAAAAAACAAGGTAAAGTCTGTATTTTCTAATTAGACTTCTAATAAATCTATTCAGGATGTGGATTTCACAAACCAAGGCTAGACAGTCATGACTGTCCTCTTTTGCAGGTAATGAAAGGAAAATAGCAGGACTTAAAGTACTGTAACAGTACTTTAAGTGATCAGAAATGTGTAACAGAGAAGGTAATAGGATTTACTAGGAGTCAAGCTTATTTACTAAGAAATGTGGTGTTTTCGGTGAAAATCAAAGATTGTATGGCATGAAAGAACGTTGGATTTAAAGAGGGCCCCCAAACAGGTCGCCTCTGTCTACTAGTTGTGCTGCTGTGGCCACTGTGATTACACAAACCACAGTGGAAGGCTGCTGAAGGGCTGATTTTAACTTGCAAGAGTTCTTTTCATGTTTGGGTTCCCAAAGCAGAGGTTTCATTACCAAGGACTTAGTTAAATCATACAGCTTCTCTTAACACACAGTTTAAAGACATTGTTTTTTCAGGGGTGCCTGGGTGGCTCAGTGGGTTAAGCATCTGCCTCCAGTTCAGATCATGATCTTGGGATCCTGGGATCAATCTCCACATTGGGCTCTCTGCTCAGTAGGGACTTGGCTTCCCCCTTTCCCTCTGCCCGTGCCTCCCACTTATGATCTCTTTGTCTCTCAGATCAATAAAATCTTTAAAGACATTGTTATTTCAAAAGAATCTGAATCCACTGCCTGAAAAAGACAGTGCCACTCAGGAATCTTCTTAATTGTGTCTCAGTTGCTGGCCTGATGAACTTTTGAACAGCCTATAAACTGTCAGAAATAAAGGATTTATCTCTTCAAGATAAATCATATCCTAGCTAAAGAACTTGACTCTAATAAAATTACAAATTCTCTTCGGGAAACTTATGACTCTTCTGCTTAAACAGTAAGCTGAGAGACAGAATCAGTCTTATGACTGATCATCTCCATTTTCAGAGCATAACAAAACGATCATCCATGTTTTAAATATAATTAGAATCACAGAGAAATTTACTCTTTTTTGATGTCTTGGTGGTAGAACTATGCAAAGTAGCATTATGCCTCGGTCAAATTCCAGGCATAATTGTCCAGGATAATTGTTGATTTTCCCAGGAAAGGGCAAACAACAATTAATTAATTAGATCTAAAGGAAAATATAAAATAGTGGAATTTCCTGGGATAAACCATAAATTCTTCAATAGAAGATACCAGAAAACAGTTTGTTTTCCAAAACTTGCCAGAAAATCCTCAGCCCCTGTGTCTTACCAGTTCTAAACTATAACATCCATGTAATCTATAGAGTGATCCATACCCAATACTAATCAACATGCCCTCTCCCCATGGACTGGAATTAAAATAACTGCTTTAAATCAAACTTAAAAATCTCAACAAATACCCCAACTTTTCCTTTCCCTCTCTGAGACTATTTGAACTCTGTTACAGCAGTGCCCTCCCTGACTGCATTAAGCAATAAACTCAGCTTTGTCCCAACAAGTTATTTTGGTGATTTAGGAGAGCCAGCATTCTACAACCCCTGCAGAGTTAGGATTATGTCTCATTCAGTTTTGTGTTTTACAACCTCTAGTGAAGGATAGGATATCTAGCAAACACTTGAAAGTATTGTGAATTAATATTTGCTGAATGAATAAATGATTACAATATTTTGAACTCAAGAATGTTCAACAGGTTGGCAAGGCTCTTCCTGAGAGGAGGTAGTCCTCATGATGACTGAAAGCCTTTGGGTTAGGGATGCCAAATTTAACATATAAAATGTAGGAAGGCAGAGCACAGAAGATTTTTAGGACAATGAAACTACTCTGTACAATATAGTAATCCTTGATAAATATCATTACACATTTGTCCAAACCCATAAAATGTTACATCACCAAGAGTGAACCCTAATGTAGATTATGGTCTTGGGGTGATGTGTCAGTGTAAGTACATCAATGGTAGGGAATGTACCTTTCTAGTACAAGATATTGATTATCAGGGAAGGTATGTTTGTGTGGGCTACTGGGTAGGAAAAAATTTTTTCTGCTGTTTAAAGTTCTTCTAGCTTCCCTAAGAATGAAATTCACATAAGACAGACTTAACAAGAGGGAGGTTAAAATAATGTAAGTACATGCACACAGAGGCCTAATAATAAAATTGAGAGCTAGAGAAACAACTAAGGCAGGCAGTTTTTTACTTTCTAGACAAAGAGACAATATCTCATGAAGAACTGACAGAACAGAGAAAACTGATGTTAGGGAGCTTCAATTATTAAGGAATTCTAAATAGAATTTGCATTGGGATAGTAAATTAGTAAAACGTAATAAGGCTTGTTCATGATGCAAACTTTCTGGCACTAAATTCCCCATGTCTGGTACAAGGAGGTTACCTTTATATGGGGAGGTTTATTTCCTATCTTATTGAGACAAAGAGGGTCAGAGTGCTCTTCTTGTACTGGGTGTTTCTAAAGTAACTTTAAATTCAAAATAATCAATATGCCAAAGTGGCATATTTTGCAGTGACCTCCCATTGGCCCCTACAGGAGGTACCCCTTTGTCTTTCGATCTTGCTTTGTACCTAAAATTGTCCTAAAATAATAAAATCAGGGGCACCTGGGTGCCAAAGCTGGTTAAGCATCTGCCTTCAGCTCACGTCATGGTCCCAGCGTCCTGGGATTGCATCACACATTGGGGTCCTTGGGGAACCTGCTTCTCCCTCTGCCTGCTGCTCCCCCTTCTTGTGTTCTCTCTCTTTCTCTCTCTCTGACAAATAAATAAAAATTTTTTAAAAAATAAAAATTTCTGAGGGTTGCTGGAGTGGAAGGGCAAGGAGGGATGGGGCGGCTGGGTGATGGACATTGGGGAGGGTATGTGATATGAGCACAGACACCAGAGTTAATTGTGTAAGACTGCTGAATCACAGACCTGCACCCCTGAAACAAATAGTATGCTATACATTAATAAAAAATTTTTTAAAAAGAAAAATTGAAGGGTCAACGTAGTCAAATTTGCTAAAATTAGAAAGTATAAGCAATATCTTCATTTATTAATAATATTAAAAAACCAACCAATGTGGTTCCTTTTCACCATTTGTATAATTAAAAAAACATACAAAAGGTATTTTTTGAATGTAGAAGTTACTAATTAGGAGTACAGCTTTACAACATATGACTTGGTCATGGTTGGAATGGAGAACAGTTGTTTTGTTTTTCTAAGTTTTTGACTTATGCAGGGATCCAAGATCTGAGAGTTAGGTGACATTTCTCCAAATATTAACATTTTTCCTTTTCACTTTCATTTAGGATATGTAGCATTGTACTTAAAACCTCTTTGAGAAGTATAGAGATGCTAAATGTGACCCAATTCAAAATTAAGATGGAAAGAAAAATACAATTATTACAAGTGGTTGTTAGAGACATTCCTGGTTAACTTGTCAGAGTGGAAACATCAAGACTCTTGGCCCTTTAAGCATCTACTCTGGAGGTAATAAAGAAGAATTCTAGGAAAAGTTAGCTATTCTGCAAGAGAAATATAGTCCTACCAAAAGTAGTGGAATCCCAAACACAAAGCTATATTAATCAGATTTCCTTTCATAACATTTTCATGGGCTTATGTTTTGGTTTTTGAAACTTTTTTTTGCTATCCAAGTGTGCTATTTTCCCTCAAATTTTAGTCTTCAGCTTTTGAGTTTTACCTAAGTTTAAATGACATCTGCTTATATTGGAAGTTCCTCAAGCAAATATTTTTTCAGTTTATTATTCTTTCCCCAGTGGGTAATGTAGCAGACAGTTTTTTTGTCTAACCAAAAGCTATTTCCAGTCCAATCCTTTCTTGCACTTCTATCTCTAAAGCTAAAAAAACAGTTAATCACCTACTCAACCTCCCTTAAGTCCCGGGGTTTGCATTGTGACCCCCTCCCTTTTTTGCCATTAAGATATAATAGGGAGATACCTGAGTGGCTCAGTCAGTTAAGTGTCCAGCTCTTGGTTTCAGGTCAGGTCATGATCTCTGGATCGGGAGATGGAGCCCTGGGTGGGGAGATCAAGTCCCACGTTAGGCTCCATGCTCAATGTGGAGTCTGCCTGGGTATCTCTCTTTCTTTATCAAATAAATAAAGTGGACTTTTTTTTTTTTAAGATATAATAGGAAGTTTGCATGGTAGCTTCCTAGGAAGAGTTTCTTCACTGGAAAAAGTAAAATGTGAGGAAAATGCCTTTTTCCTTCCCCATCCTTCCTGCTGTCCTATATGTTTTCTAGTGAGGAAAAATTTGGCACTGCTAAAACCAGCACGAGTCCAGCAGGAGACACTGCTCTATCCTGGAACTGCCTTTGTTGTATGACACAATTTACATGTCTTTATTATTTAAGACACTGATGGTTGCATAGTCTGTTATATACAGCCTAAAACATCCTATATAAATATTACTTAGGAATTGGAATATTTAGTATATCCATCATGTTTGCATTCGTTGATGAGGAAACATATGGTTATGGTCTCTTTGTTCCTTCCCTGGAATGACTACTAGAAAGTTGAACAGGTTCTGTGCAAACCACTGGAGCAGTGTAATATTTCAATGAGAAATGAAGAGGAACATGCAGACAGTTGCAATCACCCCATATACAAACATCATTAAGGGGGATCCATAACATGCTAGGGGTGCCTGGGTGGCTCAGATGGTTGGGCATCTGTCTTGGGCTCAGGTCATGATCCCAGGGTCCTGGGATCAAGCCCCACATGGAGCTTCCTGCTCGGTGGGGAGCCTGCTTCTCCCTTTCCCTCTACTGTTACCCCTGCTTGTGCTCTCTTACTCTGTCAAGTAAATAAATAAAATCTTAAAAAAAAA
>ML103144.1:4500-62744 GCA_003697995.1 Taxidea taxus jeffersonii
TTATATTTTATATAAATAAAATATTTATTTTATTTTATTTTATATTTATATAAATATAATTTATATTATAATATTATATATTTATATAATATATATTATATAAATATAATACAATATATTTATTGTATTTTATAGCTCTCAGAGTAAAGTTTTATAAACTCTTTGGTTAAATTTATTCTAAAATATTTTATTGTTTTGGGTGCAATTGTAAATTTGTTTTCTTAATTTCCCTTTCTGCTACTTTCTTATTAGTGCATGGTAATGCAACGGATTTCTATATATTAATTTCATATTCCACAACTATACTAAATTCATTTATCAGTTCTAGAAGTTTTTTTGGTGAACTTTTCACCAAACTGTATATAATACCATTTTATTTGCAAATAGTGACAGTTTTACTTCTTCCTTCTTAATTTGGATGACTTTTATTTCTTTTCTTGTCTGATTGTTGTGGCCAGGACTTCCAGTACTATATAGAATAAAAGTGTTGGGAGTGGAATTCTTTGTCTTGTTCTTGATATTAGAACAAAAGCTGTCAGTTTTTAACCATTGAATATGATGTTAGCCATGGGTTTTTATTATAGAAACTTTATTATATTGACATATAAGATTACTTAGAGAGTAGCAAGATCTCTAAGCTTATAACTGCAATGGAGGCAATGTATAATTGATAGACTGATAATTTTTTTTATGTTTTTAATTTTTTAAAAGATTTATTTATTTATTTGGTGGACAGAGAGAGAGAGAGCAAGTGCAAGTGAGAAGAGAGGCAGAGGGAGAGAATCTCAAGCGGACTCCCTGCTGAGCATGAAGCCTGACACAGAGATCAATCTCACCACCCATGAGATCATAACCTGAGCCAAAAGCACGAATTGGATGCTTAACCAACTGAGCCCTCCCCCAGGTGCTCTGATGGACTGATAATTTAATATTAGCTATAGATCTCTTCTTAGAATCTAATGGAAAATACTAAAGACATCAAAATGATGACTGAAAGGATAAAAGATTGGAGGATAGATTGAGAACATTATGTACACACTCACACATGGAGACAAATACAAGTGAAAAGCAAATCAAAATCTTTGGGATGAGGCAAAACTGTTCTGAGAGGGATGATTATAATAATACAGGTCTACCTCAAATAAGAAAAATCTCAAACA
Organism: Taxidea taxus jeffersonii; assembly: GCA_003697995.1. Classification (NCBI taxonomy): domain Eukaryota; kingdom Metazoa; phylum Chordata; class Mammalia; order Carnivora; family Mustelidae; genus Taxidea; species Taxidea taxus. Next base: position 5,661 of record ML103144.1, read on the forward strand.
AACATGCTAACCTTACATGAAAAATAAGTATTATTTCTGACTATGTAGAATGTTCTCAAGTCTGAAAGAGAGAGCCTGTAGGCAACATAATACCTTCAACGAATTGTTTTTCTGCTTAAATTGGCAAAACAAAACAAAACAAAAGAACAAAGCTTGAGATGCCATTGGCAGTTCAGATAAGAATAACAAATCAGGGGCACCTGGGTGGCTCACTGAGTTAAAGCCTCTGCCTTCTGCTCAGGTCATGATTCCAGAGTCCTGGGATCAAGCCCCGCATTGGGCTCTCTGCTCAGCAGGGAGCCTGCTTCCCTTCCTCTCTCTCTGCCTGCCTCTCTGCCTGCTTGTGATCTCTGTCTGTCAAATAAATAAATAAAATCTAAAAATAAAAAATAGTAAATTGCAAAAAAAAAAAAGAATAACAAATCAGATGTATCCAAATAAAGAACCCTCACTGATGCAGTGAGTTTACGTTAAAACCTAAAGCCACTTAGAGCACCTATATAATTCCTATTATTAAGGTGATTCATAAGAATACGATGTGGTGTGGAAGTATTAATGCTAGTCACCAAAATGTAGGCCTTCCACCTTCAATAAACATAACAGGATTGTATTTTTCTTGCCAGATTTCAACTGGAAAACAGTATGGAGGTTTGTCAAAAAATGAAAAGTGGAAATACCATGTGATCCAGAAATCCCACTACTGAGTATTCAACCAAAGAAAACAAAAGCACTAATTTAAAAAGGCACATGTACTCCTACATTTGTCGCAGCATTACTCATGCTGACCAAGATGTGGAAGCAACCTGTGTCCATCAATAGATGAATGGGTAAAGAAAGTATTTTATATATATAGACAGATGTGTTTTTTTGTACACACAGCACACACACAATAGGATGTTACTCAGCCATAAAGAGAATAAAATCTTGACATTTGCAACAACATGAATGGAGCTAGAGTGTATAATTCTAAGTGAACTAAGTCAGACAGAGAAAGACAAATACCGCATTATTTCAGTCTTTTGTGGAATTTAAGAAATAAAACAAATGAATAAGCAAAAGAAGTGAAAAAAAAATCTACTCTTAAGTACAGAGAACAAACTGGTCATTTCCATAAGAGAGGTAGGTGAGGGGATAGGTTAAAAGATAAAAGGGGTTAAGAGTACATTTATACTGACGAGCACTGAGAAATGTGTAGAATTGTTGAGTCATTACACTGTATACCTGAAACTAATATAAAACTGTAGGTTCTTATACTTCTTTTTATCTTGGGGTTGTGAGTTCTAGCCCCACATTTTCTGTAGAGATTACTTAAATAAATAAACTTTAAAAAATTTAAATGTTAAAAAAAGCCAACCTAAAATAATCCTTATGCCACAGAGACATATTTTGGTGTCGAAGATTCTCCTCCCCTATTGTATCATTCCATACAAATCAGGAGGATCTCAGAGAGTGACATTCTTAGAGGGTGAACCTATGAAAGGAAATTTAAAGGCAAGCTTTCACTATAGGAAAAGGCAGAATGATGGCAGTTTTTGCTTCCAAGGCTACAATGGTTTTGCTAACCATGAGATTCTCGGGAACCCAGCTATAACCGAGGAATAGGATATTCTCTTAAGTGGTGTTCTTGCCTACCTTTTCATGCCTTTTCTTCATGCTATGAGAAGACAACCTCCAGATGGGCTTAAAAATCTGCCATGGATTCATCTTTCTTCTGCTTGCAGATTTGGATAACAGACAATCAGTGTGGTTCAGAAAGACTCTGGGAATAGCTTTTTAAGATCAGTTCCTTTTTTGTGACCTTTTTCTGTTTCCTGAGAGGAACCAAGTTGGAGATTGAGGATCTCAAATATTACTGTTGGAATGATGCCATGCTGCTTCCTACATCTATTTTTGTGCTTCAAGATCTGCCAGCCCAGGGTCATAGGTCACAGTGAAGACTCTAAGTTGTTCAGAAAACTTTTAGGAATCTTCCTTGGGTTGAGGGAATTATGACCCTTAGTTTAGTTTGTGACCACGAAATGAAATACCTGAAGGGATCACCTGCAGCCTTGGGTGATCTTATTTTAAAAGAGAACTATTTGATAGTCTCTTCAGAGTGGAAAGGTAATTCAAACAGAGCACTAGTAGGACTCAGATCAAGAAGGATAAAGGGGAACAGTAGGAGTCACAACAATCTTATAGTCTTTAGTTTTGGGTACCTCTTGCATCTTTAATTTTTCATTAGCCTTTTACAATGAATCTTTCAATAAGATATTTTAGAATCTTGAGGGCTTTTGGATACTTCTATATGCCAGTTAAAATAGGCATCCTGTTCTTTGTTTAAGAGCCCTTGCTTTCAAGTACACTTTAGGGCATTGACTAAATCCTTTGGAACTTGAGGATCCTATTTCTTTAGTTAAATCTTGTTTCTCTCAGGACGCCTGGGTGGCTCAGTTGGTTAAGCAGCTGCCTTTGGCTCAGGTCATGATCCCAGTGTCCTGGGATAGAGTCCCACATCCGGCTCCTTGCTCCGCAGGGAGCCTGCTTCTCCCTCTGCCTCTGCCTGCCTCTCTGTCTGCCTGTGCTCGCTCTCTCTCTCTAACTAATAAATGAATAAAATCTTAAAAAAAAAATTTAAATCTTGTTTCTCTCATATTAATTTCATATCTAGGAGGGCTGTGGGTTGGAGATTTTGTGGTGTTTTATAGCGTACCTTATGCATGGAAATTTTCTCAAGCTTTGCCTTGTGACTTAGTGTTAATCTAATGCATTTTGTGACCAACTTATCCTATGATGGGGATCTTAGATTTATGTGATGATGCTCTAACAGTTTCAAAGTTCTTGAACCATGCCTACAAATTGTGCCATTTGGTTACTGGGATCCTCATTAATGATAAATCAATCATTCATTTACCTAATGTGCACATAGCATAATGCAACAGTAACCAAGGAAATGGTACTGTGGACACCAGCAGTAACCAAAGAAATGGTACTTGCCAAGGGCTAGGGACTGGAGTTCCAAGTGGAACCATCTGCCAGCTTAAGCTGACTTGCTAAGCCCTGGACTGCTAAGGACTGGTGGTCTGTTAAGCCTCCCAGTGGTATAGATTGACCTGTTAACCTTGGACTGGAAAGCTGATAAAAGTAGAGAGTTCACATGCAAAAAATAAATAAATTTAAAAAAATAAGGGGTTCAAATCCAAGAGGAACTTAACCTATGACTCTCTGATACGGTGAGAAAGAGAATGCAGAGGGTTCAGTGAGTATTGATCTCTCTGTTCCTCATTATCTCTGAAACTTTGAATCCCACTGCTACCATCAAAACAGTTAAAAATAATAAAATTCAGTGGTAAGTTTTAAAGAACTTATTGATTTTATTAAGTGACTCATGAATCAGGCAGCAGCCAGTCTAGCAGATAGAAGGGAGCTCTGAAGAGCTATACAAGGTAAGAGTTTATAGCAGAAGGAAGGAGGAACAAGGATGTAGTACTAGAGGTAAAAAAGCAAATTAGTTATTGAAAGGTTATTTTCCTGGTAGTGGATGGCAAGGATCTGTTAGGTCAATTTCCTAACTAATACTGATTAGGAGATTCCTGATTGATTAGTTTAAAATTCCATTTCTGGGAGAATCAAAACTGTAATTAAGTCTCAGTTGATGGCATAGGCTTTAGCATAAGTGACTCCATTTTGAAGATATTTCCTTATTTTTAACAAGACCTAGTGGGTATCTAGGTTATAGAATTTTATTTTTTAAAAAATATTTTATTTATATATTTGAGAGAGAGAGAGAGAAAGAGTGCATTGGTAGGAGGAGGGGTAGAATCAGAGGGAGAAGGAGGCTTTCCACTGAGCAGGGATCCCAATGTGGGGTTCGATCCCAGGACTAAAGATCATGACCTGAGCCAAAGGCAGATGCTTAACTAACTGAGCCACCCAGGTGCCCTAGGTTGTACAATATTAGAAAGTCCAAGAGAATGGCCCTGGCTCTCATTATTTCTGACAATACAGACTGGTGAGGTAGACAATTGACTCTTTGGTTTAGGACTTTCCCTTTGAGGGTGCTCAGTAGAAATCCATGGAGGAGTTAGGACATAGTTATTGTTCTTTTTACCTTAGAATAAATTATTTCAGCTGTTGTATGATTCAGGATTGCAAAAAGGAGAATGAATTGAATAGGCCCCAAAGAGATTCCATGGTAAAGCAGCATTTCCCAGCCAGAGTTCTCTATGAGGCCTTAGAATGGAGTCAGGAGAGTAGTAGACTAGTGGACCAGTAGACTAGGCCTCAGCTCAGCTATTATCAGCAAGGTGTTCTTGAGAAAGTCACCTCACTTCTCTGGGTATCAATTCCTTATTTTCTTTTAAGATTTTATTTATTTATTTTATTTTAGAGAGAGAGAGAGAGAGTAAGAAGAAGCAGGAGGAGGAGCAGAGGGTGAGGGAATCTCAAGCAGACTCACGCCTGGGACCTGACATGGAGTTTGATCTCAAGACCCCGAGATCATGACCTGAGCCAAAACCAAGGGTCAGACAGTTAACTGACTGAACTACCCAGGTGCCCCACCCATTCCCTGATTTTTAATAAGGAGATTGGATTAGAATGACTTCTAAGTTTCTGTATAGTCCTGCTGTTTCATCAAGTTTGTCCTCTCCCATTCTAACACTTAGTGATCTGGTAAAGAAGTTTACATGTGTCCTGTATAAACCTGTTATGTTATGAACTTTGATTTTTGTCTTTTTTCATCTTTTCAGACTAACCAGTCATAGGTATTTTCACATATAGAAGCTACCTTACCTCTTTTAGTATGCTAGTTATGTTGTTTTCTCACCGTCTCAAAATTTAAGTGGTCTTTAAAATTTCTTGACCCCAAACTTCCTGTCACAGCCTTAGAGATAATATGCATAGCAAAGAACCTAAAAGCAAACTTCCTGTTTCACAATTTGTTTCCTTCCTAAAAATGACTGGCATTATGTTGATTCTTTCGACCAAATAGCACCTTAGACTGATATCTTCAAGGCCTAATGATGTTCCTGTCTTTACCAAGAGAGATGAGTCATAGTATTATCCTATTAATAGAATATGGTTGGTTTATTTTTACATCAATAGGTTGTGTTGCTTTTGTCCCTACTGAATCTTATCTGATACTTTAATGCCTGGCTGTAATGCACAATCCATAGATACTGTCCTTATAATCTCTTAGGCACTGCCATATTCTCAAGTAGGAAACAAGAGGAACAGAACTCCTTCCTCAAACTAATTGGTGCTTTTTCATTTTTCTTCCTACTTCATGTTCAGGAACATAAATTTCAGAAGTCTCTAAAGAGCCTCAGCCATCAATAAGTTTATATCCCCCAGTGTAAACTCTAGGGCTTAAGCACTGGTATATGCAAGATTACTGAATGATGTCTGCATTTCTGGAACTGGACTGGGGATTTTATATTGATGGCTTTGACACTGCTATGTCAAATGCATGAATCATAGATGACTCCTGTCCCTATCCTAAATGCTCTCCTGTCACAGAGGTAAAACTTGTCTACACTAGAGTGGGACAGATATCTATAGCCTATGTGATTTCCCCTCTGTGAGGTCAGTCTTAACACCACGCTGATGGGGTTCCTATGGCTACTGAAGCATTGTCATCATACTCTTTGTCACTGTTTCCTCTATTCCACTTTCAACATCTTTTTGTAAGGTCAGTAGAAAAATAAGATTTAGACCTGCAATCTACATTATATCCTTAAGTATGTTTTTAAAAAAGTATAGGACAAGAATCCAGAGGTAGGTAGAAGAAACTCTCAAATCAGTTGGCCCATTTTTAGCAAAATAACTCAGCAGATCACCTACATTGCTGATGAGGCCTTCATCAGTTTAGTAAATATTTAGGGAGTCCGTGATAGATTCTAAACAATTTTCTATTTGCACAAGCCAACATAGTAACTCCTCTTTTTGGGGCTTACAAATTAGCCCAAAGGGCAAATGTTAAATAAGTAAGTATAATTATATATAAAAAGGAAGTAAATTTTAAGAATTGAAGATATAGGGGCGCCTGGGTGGCTCATGGGTTAAGCCTCTGCCTTTGGTTCAGGTCATGGTCTCAGGGTTCCTAGGACCAAGCCCCGCATTGGGCTCTCTGCTCAGCGGAGAGCCTGCTTCCCTCCCCCCGCCTGCTTCTCCACCTACTTGTGATCTCTCTCTCTGTGTCAAATAAATAAATAAATAAATAAATAAATAAAATCTTTTTTAAAAAGTACTATTTTAAAAAAAGAATTGAAGATCTAGAGAAACTGAGGCAAACGATAACAATAGAAAACTCATATTACCAATCATTTTATATATGTTAACTTTTTTTTTAAGAGAGGGAGCGAGGGAGAGAGAGAGAGAGAGAGAATCTTAAGCAGTCTCCACACCCAGGGTAGTGCCTGTCGTGGGACTAGATCTCACAACCCTGAGATCATGACCTGAGCCAAAATCAAGAATTGGTCACTTAGCTGACTGAGCCACCCAGATGCCCATGTATATATTACATTTTAATCTTCATAAAAATTTCATATTATTTTGCTAGGGTTGTCATAGCAAAATACCACAGCCTGCGTGGTTTTAACAACAGATATTTATTTTCTCATTTTAATTTGATTACCTCTTTAAAGATCTTATCTCCAAATATAGTTCTCTGATACTGATGGTTAGGACTTTAACATATGAATTTGGCAGCAGAAAACTATTCAGAAAACTATTCATTCTCTGATACTGATGGTTAGGACTTTAACATATGAATTTGGCAGCAGAAAACTATTCAGCCTATAATAAATCCTGTGAGGTAGGTCCAGTCACTATTTCCACAGATGAGACTCCAAGAAGTAAAGTAACTTGCTTAAGATTTGAACTCTAAGATCTATGCATTTAATCACCTCGGTCATATTTAAGAAAAAAGTTGGCTGAGGAATTTGGGAGGTAAGTTATCAGAAATCAGCAAAATTGCAATGCATCATACAGCCAAAAGCATGTGTGGTATGGATTCAGATGGTTTGAACTGAAGTCCCTACTCTCCTACTTGTAAATTGTGTAAGGCTAAGACTGTTAACCACACTGAGATTTTTTTTTTTTTACAACTTTCCCTCCCCCAAACCCCAAAACACTCTGCAATCTTCCATTCTATTTTATTTTACTTTTTAAAACTCCTGGTCATAGGGGCACCTGGGTGGCTCAGTGTTTTAATCCTCTGCCTTCGGCTCAGGTCATGATCTCAGGGTCCTGGGATCGAGCCCCACATCGGGCTCTCTGCTCAGCGGGGAGCCTGCTTCCCACCCACCCCCCCTGCCTGCCTCTGCCTACTTGTGGTCTCTGTCTGTTAAATAAATAAATAAAATCTTAAAAAACCCCACAAACTTCTGGTGATAATCTGTTAAATTGATTTCTTGACACACTAGTGAGTTGTGGGCCACATCTGAAAAACCCTGCATTATGTAGATTTTGTGGCCAGATGTGAATTCTGTTCAATAGTGATGTAAAGCTCACAGTTTTGGTATTCTACGGTCTTCAGTTACCTAAAGAACTCCCAAGAAGGAAGTTGCATTCTCTTAATGAAAGAAACACAGTTTAACATTCTATTTTTGCTCTGCTGAGTGCTGCTCACCTGTCCTCTCCTGTGGCATCTTGACAGATACAGTGGGCACACAGGAATGAAGAGCCAAGGGATTGGGTGTCAGCTTTTTCATGGCACTCTCCTGCCCCGGGTGAATGCTGCTGGGTTCCTACATCCCGTCACGGTTTGACCTTAACTTTCTTGGCAGAGGATGAAAACTGGGAGAATTGCAGACTTCTCAGATATTCACTGGTCCAAGTTTCTTTACTGGCCAAGTTAATGTTTTAAGGGTCATTGTTCATAAGTTATTGCTTGGAACTAATTCTTTCTTTCACTCTCTGCCCTCCGCTTTTGTGTACATGCACACACACACACACACACTTGCAAGGCTGAAAGTGTTTATCCATTTGCTGTTATGAAATATAAGTGCCCCTTATCATACCCTATATGAAAAGCCTATAATTGTCCCAGTTTTTATCCTGTGCCAAGGAAGTTTAGTTCAAACTATGATGGGAAATACGGGACCCAGCAGCATTCACCCATGTTGGGAGAGTGTCATGAAAGAGCTGACATCCAATCCCTTGGCTCTTCATTCCTGTGTGCCCACTGTCAGTCAAGACGCAAAAGAGGACAAGTGGGCAGCATTCAGCAAAGCAAAGTAAAATTATTTTGCAAATATTTTAAAAGTTTGCATATTGGGCACCTGGGTGGCTCAGTGGGTTAAGCCTCTGCCTTCAGCTCAGGTCATGATCCCAGGGTCCTGGGATCGAGCCCCACATTGGGCTCTCTGCTCAAGCAGGAAGTCTGCTTCCCCCACCCTCTCTCTGCCTGCCTCTCTGCCTAACTTGTGATCTCTCTCTGTCAAATAAATAAATAAAATCTTAAAAAAAAAATAAAAGTTTACATGCTGAGAGCAAGGAGGGGGTGAAGAGGAAAACACTGGCAATTCAAGAAAGAAAAAGGACTGTCATACATTTGTCATTGCCCTCCAGCTAAAGACCACTAGGAACACACCTGTGCGAGACTTTGGGTTTATTATTTTGGGGGAACAAAAGGAAATGCAAACCTTGAACAACTAAGGGGATCTCAGCAAGAGGCTAGTAGAAAATACATAATTTTTGTTTGAGTTAGGTAATTTGGGGAGGGTCTAAGGAAGGGCGTTTTGCTTTAGATTGGATAGGAAGTGGGGGTAATTCTATGACTGGATATCTAAATAGATCTTATCTAGAAGAAAAGGCTAATCTAGGCTAAAGATGTAATTTGTAAAGAAGCAGGAATCACTCCTATTAGCCAGTGTCCTCTTCTGTTCAGATTGCTGCTGCCAAATACCATATATTGGGTGATTTAAACAACAGAAACTTACTTCTCACAGTTCTGTGGATGGGAAGGCCAAGATTCAGTGTCTGGTGAAAACCTGCCTCTCGGTTCTTAGACAGCATCTCCTTGCTAGATCCTTACATGGTGGAAAGGGCAAAGGAGCTCTCTAGGGCTGCTTTCATAAGGGTACTAATCTCATTCATGAGGGTTCCATCCTCAAACTAATCACCTCCCAACTGCCACCATTCTCCCCACTCCTAAGACCACCAGATTTGGGATTAGGTTTCAACATTTGAACTGAAACAGAAGGACTGTTTGGTCATTTCTGTGAGCTGGACAAAGTTCATGTTTTTGTGTATGTTCACACATGATTACAGAGTGGTCTAGTTTTTGCCTTCATCTACCACATAGAGTGGCCTTGTCTGATGTTGGTGTTCTATGACATTTTATGCTCAATAGAACAGCAAAGCCTAGCTAGGAGAGCTAGGTCAGCTCTTGGCATCACAGAGGTCTAGCTGAGTTTTGCTTTTGGATTTATCCTCTCCGTTTTATGGGGTCCATATTCTAAGTGGTTCTTAACACTCACTAAAAACTTAAAGGTTGACATTTTGCAGAGCATTTTAGAGGATTTAAACTTTAAAACTTTAAGACATAGTTGATAGTTTATGATTAAAAATGTTATGGGTGATGCTGTGGTTAAACATCCAACTCTTGGTTTTGGCTCAGGTCCTGACTGCAGGGTCCTGAGATTGAGCCCTGCATCAGGCTCTGTGCTCAGTGCAGAGTCTGCTGAAGTTTCTCTCTCCCTCTCCGTCTGCCCCTCCCCTCATCTCACATTCATCCACTTGTGTGCACGTTCTTTCCCTAAAATAGATAGATAAATCTCAAAATAAATAAATAAAATAAAACAACATAAATATTATAAAATTGGTGTGCCTGGGTGGTTCATTCAGTTGAGCGTTGGTCTCTTGATTTCAGTTTAGGTCACGATCTCAGGGTTGTGAGATAGAGCCCTGCCTAGGGTTCCATGCTCAGTGGGGAGCCTGCTTACGATGCTCTCCCTCTGCCCTTCTCCCCGCCTTCCCCCGCACTTTCTCTCTCTCTAAAATAAACAAATATATCTTTAAAAATATTGTAAAATTATAATGTTCAAGTTGAGTTGTGCCCACCAAAAAACTAATTTTAATCTCTCAACATGGGCTTTCTATTTTAGGAAAATTTCCCAGAAATTTTCATCTCTAATTTTATCTAGAATATTCACATTCAGAAAACCTGTTAGAGAAAACACTCATCTAAAATCAAAATGGTTTGCCCTAAGGAAAAATCCAATAAAATGGGCCACCATGATGGCTATTACAGTTTAAGAGCAGAGTTAAAATGCACAGACATAATAATGGGTAAGATGGTTAAGATCTACATACATTATACTTTTTTTTGTCAGACTTAGAAATAGCTATTTAATAAGGGGCTTATACCTTCTTATATCTTATGTCTTTCGTAGTATATCTTTAACATTGCTAAATTGCAAAGACCATTTATTTTGGATAATCTTTTTCAGATATTGTCTACATATGTTTTTTGAGCACTTACTATAGGAAGAATGTTATGCTAAAGGCTGATGCCAAATTTCATGTTTCATATTTAAAACTGATTCAAAGTGCTCTCAGTTTTGGATTCCTTGCTTTAGTTACAGAGATATGAGAGAAATACACAGACATTTGAAAATATTTCTTTGACAACAAAGCAGAATCTTAAACTGTGTTGAACAGCAATCAGGAGACAGAATGATAAATACAGGTTTTTTTTTCCCTTAGATGCTGATGAGTTTGTAACAGCCAATTTAAAAGTGCTGCAATACTCATATTTTACATTTTTTTTCCAAAAACCTTTAAATAAGTCATAAACACCACAAAGACTTTACTTCTGAGAGAACCTCTTGGTGACAAGTTGTCACCAAGACATGCTCTGGATGTGATGCTCTGGAAAAAATAAGCATCTGTTGTGACCTTGGTGGCTGGTCAGGAGATAGGCTCTGGCAGAGGTTTCAGTCAGCAAAAATCAAGGGGTTCCTCAGCTCTGCTAATGGCCAATGGGACTCTCAGCAAATGCTGTTCTTAGTAAGTTTTATATCCTCAAAGTAAATTCCAAGCACAATATATAGTAAGTTCAAAAGAAACATTGTTGGAAATGAAATTTTGAAATAATTATCATTCAGTAATTTTTTTCTTGGAATCATAGAAATCTTGATATGGAGGAAACAATGTCATTACTACTGTAATAAGATAAATGTCATTTAGTAAATCAATCTCGTATCATGTGCACATTACTCAGTGAATTTTAGCACTTGCTACTCAGTGTTTAGTGTAAAAGGACTTAAGGAAACAGAAACTGTCAGATTTTTTTTTTTTTAAAGTATAGTAAATGGTGGAGCTGAGGCTACAGAGCAGATGTTTGACTCCAAAGCTTATGATGTTTATCATCATAGCAATGAACTTTAAACTGATGGTTGCCTACTGTATGCCAGGCACTGTTCTAGTGCTTTATGTGTATTTTATCATTGAATCCTCACGACAACCCTGAGAGAGAACTACTGTTTCATAGGCACCTAGAGGTTGAGCATGACTGGCCCCAGGGCCATGGAATTACCAGGGGTGAGTAAATTACAACTTCCCAAAGCAACCAATTCCATCTCTGCAATATTTGTCTTCTTTGAGTTTATACCCATTAGTCAGAACTTTATCTATTAGGATAATATAAAGAAAGTCTCCTACTTTCAATCTACAACTGAATATGGAGTTGAGGTTGTTTGTTTGTTTGTTTTTTTACCTTACAGATGTCTGGAGTTACAAGATGAATTTAAGAGTCTTTGGAACATTTATATTAAGTAAGATTTATAAGCTTCCTCTTTACTTTATGTAATCTATTGATCTTTTACTCCTGGTTATATTTATAATTTTTAAGAAATTTAAAATGTTCCACTCAAAAAATATTTCATTATAAATACGTATTGCATGGAGCACTGGGTGTGGTGCATAAACAATGAATTCTGGAACACTGAAAAGAAATTTTAAAAAAAGGAAAAAATATTTTCACAATGTACAGGAAGCATAAATATATGAGTAACTTCATAATTTTCGAAGTTTTGCCACCTATGCTTTATCCATCCATTTTTTCCTTTTCTTTCCTGTTGTTTAATTATTTCAAAGCAAATGATGGACATTTTATTATTTCAGTCCTACATATCAAATTATAAATATTGAAGTACATAACCACAGTATGTTCTTTCCATTTTGAAAAGGTGAACCTGATTTTAGAAAAGATTGCTTCCAAGCTCCTTAAACTCCACACTTTGGGAGGAAGGTCAGCTTAAATATTTCTAAAAGTTGTATCATGGTTTTAAGAAATTTTTAGTAGTTTTTTTATATTCTTCCTCATTTCTAAGTGAATCAACGGCTTAGAAATCTTATTATTGACTATTCATTGAACACTCCCATCCTTTTTTTTAACGTTGAAATTGTAAGAAGAACATAGGATTTTTAGAGCTGTATATCACTTGTGAACAGCTTCCTTTTCTTCTGAATGACTAATATGAGAGAAAGGAAGTTTTAAATAGCTCCTGGTTCACCACAGGAAGTGTAGGGCATAAAGTTAATTGTGTAAAATATTACACACATTTTAAAAAAAAAGGGAACAAACAGAAAAGAAACACAATGAGCTTCAAAGTTTAAATATTCTAACTTCTGGGTCCTATATTTTTCTTCCAGAAGTTCAGTTCTGGGCATTTTCTTGAACTTTACAAATCTGTTTTAATGTTTTTTCCTAATGTGTCATTTCCTTTCATTGTTAAAATAATGAGATGCCTATGCTACAGAAGAGTTGTAATGAACAATAATAAATAGAAGAGATAAAATCACCCACAAAAGCCAATGTTAAAAAAATAGCTAGATGTAAATGCTATATAAGATATGTAAGTAGATATTTTTTTAAAGATTTATTTATTTAATTTAGAGAGCGAGAGAGTGAAAGAGAGCTCATGCACGCGTGAGCAGGAGGAAGGACAGAGGGAGAGGGAGAGAGAAGCTCAAGCAGACTCTGCGCTGAGTGTGGAGCTTGATACTGGGCTCAATGCCACGACCCTGAAATCATGACCTGAGGTGAAGCCGAGAATCTGATGCTTAACTGATTGAGCCACCCAGGTACCCCAGATATAAGTGGATTTTAATATCCTTTTTATACCCTAACATCATATTGTACAGTGTTTCACATATACTATTCCAAATTATGCATGTACCATGATATTGTCCAACTATTTAAAAACTTTCTGGATATTGGTGTTTTTTTCCCTCTTATTTGCTATCAGACATATGATGTTTTTAAATTTATTGAGATATAACTCATATACTGTACAGTTAATCCATTTAAAGTCTATAATACAGTGGTTTTTAGAATACTTACAAGTATATGCAACCATCACCACAGTAAATTTTAGAACATTTTCATCAAAAGAATTTCATCCATCTCATTACCTCTCTGCCCCCCAACCCTAACCAACCACCACTACTCTACCTGGTCTTTTGTGACTGGCTTCTTTCACTTACTATAATGTTTTCAAGGATCACCCTTGGTGTAGCATGTATTAGAACGTTATTCCATTGGATATACCACTTTTGCTTATTCATTTGTCAGTTGATGGTCTGTATAATGTGTGAAAATGAATAATCTTACACATATCTTTGCATTATTAGTATTATTAGATATTAGAGTTTTAAAAGTGAAATTAGTTGAATAAAGGGTATGAGTTCTTTCAGGGTTTTTAACACAAACTGTCAATTATTTAAAAGTAGACATCACAATTGATGGTTCAATTTGCATTTCTTTGATTATTTAGGAGGACAAGCAATTTTTCATGTTCTCTGATTAAAATTCTATGAATTTTAGTGTATTTTGCCTCATTTTATCTTGATGACTTTTTTTAAATTGGTTGCAAGAGTTCTTTACAAAATGAGGATCTTGCCCTCTCATGTATGTTGCTCTTTTTTTTTTTTAAAGAATTTATTTGTTTGTTTGATTCTTTCTTTATGAGAGAGAGAGAGAGAGAGAGAGAGAGTGAAAACACATGCAGGGGGAAAGGGACCAAGGGAGAAGTAGTTTCCCTGCTCAGCAGGCAGCCCAATACGGATCTCAGTTCCAGGACCCCGGGATCATGACCTGAGCCAAGGCAATCGCTTAACCCACTGAGTCACCCAGGTGCCCCTGCAAATTTGCTGTTCTGCTCATTCTTAAATTATCAGTATAATTGCCATTTCTCTCAGCTAACCTCCCTAGATATCTCAGTTCAGGTTAAGAACTCCCTACTCAGTTCTGCTTTGCATCTTCATATAGGAACTGTTCAGTTGACCTTTTTGCCTGTTTGAATGTGAGCAGGGTGACTGGAGAGTCCCCACGTGGGGCTGCACGGGTATTTCGCCCAGGGACAGCAACCTAGGAGAGCCAGTGGAGCCTGAAATCCAGCCCTTCTTAATTCCACAATTTGCCAACAGGGGGCACCTTTTCCCTCCAGTTTCCACTGAGGTACCTGGTGGCAGCGGGAGCCACGGAGACTAAATCTATGTCGTCATTGCATTTTCAATTTCTACACATTTTTGGCTCAAGCTTTACACATTGTTGGAGGAGAGAAAGGAGGAAAGAAAAGAAGAAAGGACATTAACCTCTTAACCACCATGTATTTTATAAATATATTCTCTCTGTCCTTTGCCTAATAAAATTCTAGTGTATTTTAGTGTGCCAGATTTTTAAAAAATTAAAAATTCAATAAAATGTAATATTCCTTTTTATGGTTTCATATATAAATATTTATTAAATATATATTAAATATTAAATATATATATTTAATAAATATATATATATAAATGCAGAAGTACTTCTGCATTTTTAGTTTTTACATTATAGCCCCATATTCCATTTGGAATTTATTGTGATATACATTGTAAGAAATATACTTGATACCCTCCTTCAATAATTTGAATTTCTTCAGAACTATTTAATAATTCATTTCTTCCCTACTGATTCACGATATTTCCCTGATCACTTTTAACCTCTCATATACACAAAGCTCTCTTTTATTTTTATTTATTTATTTATTTATTTATTTGAGAGAGAGAGAGAGCATGAGTGGAGAGGGATGGAGCAAGAGGAGAGAGAGAATCTTAAGCAGGCTGCATTGCCCAGCAAAGAGCCTATTGTGGGGCTCCATTACATGACCCTGATATTATAATCTCAGCTGAAATTAAGAATGGGTCGTTTAACAGATTGAGTCACCCAGGTGCCCCACTAAGCTCTCTTTGGGATCAATTGTTTTATTGCCTAACAATATTTGCAATGATTTTCTACTCTTCTATTATTTTTTCCTTATAATATACTTAAATGTCTAATAGAGCAAATCTCCCATAATTTCCTTTTTTAAAATTTTTCTTAGTTTTTCCCACAAACTTATTTTTCTAGTGCTTTTAGAAACATCATGTTTAATTCCACTAGTGAAATAAAACCAATGACATTTTGATTGAGATTATGTTATATTTATAAATTCATTTAGGATTAATTAATCTCTTCACAGATCTTTATTATCTAATTTATCCAAAAAAGAAAACATTTATTCTAATCTCATCATATATTTTAGCAATTTAAATGTCTTTTCTGTGGGTGTGTATATGTATTTGTGTATTTAATAGACCCTGTACACATTTCTTGTTAGAACAATCTGGGTTTTTGGTTTTTTTGTTTTTGGATTTTTTCAATTCAATTTTTCATTGCTATTTAATATAAACTTTTTTCCTATTATGTTTACAAAGTTCTTACTGTTATTATACTATAAACTAGTTTTTAACATAAACCTTTAATTTCATCTTTTTAATCAACTGTTACTAATTCTAAGAAATTTGTGATCACTCACTTAGGTTTCTAGACTCATAAATATATTACTAGTAAATAGTGAAACTCAAGGAGTTACTCTTTTGTTGCTTCTGTTTATCTTACTCTCTATCCCAAATTTACAAAAGAATGTTAAATAATCTAGCTGTTTTCATCATTAGATATTAAAATATGCTTCTGATAGTAAATAGTAAGGGATTCTGAGTTCCTTGAGAGTCTGCTCTCTTTTTTCCATTTTTGAATCTTCAGCACCCATTACATTACCTAGAATAAGGGAGGTGCACTATAAAGAAGTTTTCTCAACAAATTTGTTTAAATAAATGGAAATGCCTTTGGGTAAACACCTGGCAGTGAAATTGCTAGATCATAAGGTAGTTCTGCTTTCAACTTTTTGAGGAACCTCTACATTGTTTTTCAAAGTGACTGCACCAGTTTTCATTCCCAACAACAGTGTAAGAGGGTTCCTCTTTCTCCATATCTTTGCCAACAGCTGTTGTTTCTTGTGTTGTCAATTTTAGCCATCCTGACAAGTGTGAGTTGATGTATCATTGCAGTCTTGATTTGCATTTCCCTGATGATCAGTGATGTTGAGCATCTTTTCATGTGTCTGTTGGCCACCTGTATGTTTCTTTGGAAAAATGTCTATTCATGTTTTCTGCCCATTTTTAATTGGATTAGTTGTAATTTGGGTGTTGAATTGTGTCAGTTCCTTACATATTTTAAATAGTAACCTTTTAATAGGTCTGTCATTTGCAGATATCTTCTCTTATTCCATAGGTTGCTTTTTAGCTTTTTTTAAAAGATTTTATTTATTTATTTGACAGAGAGAGAGAGATCACAAATAGGCAGAGAAGAAGGTGGGGCCGCGGGGGGGGGGGGGAGCAAGCCCCCTGCTGAGCAGGGAGCTTGATGTGGGGCTCGATCCCAGGATCCTGAGATCATGACCTGAGCCAAAGGCAGAGGCTTAACCCACTGAGCCACCCAGGTGCCCCTGCCTTTTAGTTTTGTTGATTGTTTCCTTTGCTGTGCAGAAGCTTTTTATTTTGATGAAACAGCCCAAGTGTCCATCAACTGATGAACAGATAAAGAAGAGTTGGTATATACATACAATGGAATATTACTCAGTCCCCCCCCAAATAAACAAAGAAATCTTTGTCATTTGCAATGACAATGGATGGATCTAGAGAGTATAATGCTAAGCAAAATAAGTCAGAGAAAAGACAAATACTGCATGATTTCACTCCTATGCAGAATTTAAAACAAAACAAACAAGCAAAAGGAAAAAAAGAGAGTGAGAGAGGCAAACCAAGAGAGAGACCCTTAAGTATAGAGAACAAACTGATGGTTACTAGAGGGGAGGGGGGGATGGGGGAAATAGGTGATGGGGAGTAAGGAGGGCACCTGCTGTGATGAGCACTGGGTGTTGTATGGAAGTGTTGATCACTGTATTGTACACCTGAAATGAATATTACACTGTATGTTAACTAACTGGAATTTAAATAAAAACTTAAAATAAATAAGTAAATAGGAATGTCTCTAAGGTCTCTCCATTGATTATGATCCACACTAAGGATATAGCTTTCTATTCCCAAATTTATTAGTTTTTTGTTTGTTTGTTTGTTTTTTTATTTATTAGTTAGAGAGAGGGAGAGAGCGAGCACAGGCAGACAGAGAGACAGGCAGAGGCAGAGGGAGGAGCAGGCTCCCTGCTGAGCAAGGAGCCCGATGTGGAACTCGATCCCAGGACGCTGGGATCATGACCTGAGCCGAAGGCAGCTGCTTAACCAACTGAGCCACCCAGGCGTCCCTCTCTCTCTCTCTTTAGATCAAAGTAAATAAATCTTTAAAAAAAACTCGCAACACTTTACTGCAGGAGTTATGCCAATAAAAAGAAATCTACTAAGTGCCTATTCATATAAGTATGCTTTCTTTATGATGTTTTCAGTCTTTAATAATGTTACCAAACTAATACAGATGCAAAGAATTGTATGTCTTTGCCAAATGACATAGGAATATAAACTTTAGTTTTCTTGGAACTATGCCAGGCTTATATAAATAAACAATGACCACAACCATTTTAACCATATTTAGATATTAACCGGGAAGTTTTACCCATGGTATTTTTATTACTGTTAATTTCACCAAAGGACTGTGGACGAATACATCTTGAAGTTTTTAAGTATTTTTTAAATGTGACCAGTAGATCCATTTTCGTAAAACTGTCTTCAAAACCTTCCAGGTAAATGATAATCTCCAAACCTATGTATTTTAGACAGATACAGTAGAAATAAGCATTATGACTAGTATATTATTTTGTGATCTTTCTTCACATCCTCAGTCTCAAGAAATTTTTTGGGTTTGGTTTAATCGCGAGCTCTGTATTTTTATTTATTTATTTATTTATTTATTTATTTATTTTAAAAGATTTTATTTATTTATTTGACAGAGATCACAAGTAGGCAGAGAGGCAGGCAGAGAGAGGGGGGGAGGCAGGTTCCCCGCTGAGCAGAGAGCCTGATGCGGGGCTCGATCCCAGGACCCTGAGATCATGACCTGAGCCAAAGGCAGAGGCTTTAACCCACTGAGCCACCCAGGTGTCCCACAAGCTCTGTATTTTAATTCAGCTTCATAGAATGCTCCTTTTTAATAAAACTCTGATGTTAATGGTATTTAATATAATTATTTATTCCTATGCAGCATTCATCTCTTAATGTAAGTCTATCTTAGCTATTTCTTTACTTACTTTTCTATAAACCCCTGGCTTCCAGTTGTTTTGCCCGGGGCCTCTAAAGCTTATAACTTGTTGGAATGAAAGATTCCCACCCTCTTTTTTCCCAGTGTTTATTAGTGTAAGAAATCACGTGACCACTTCCCTCAAACTCTGACTTTAAATGGGTCTCATATTTAGAGAGTCACAGTGAAGTCACACAAGTAATTGTGGTTGGAAGCTGCACTTTTGGATCACACAGCAATGCTCCGTCATTAAATATTCAATCTTGTCTCCTACCCTGGAAGATGGCCAGAGTGTGTGACGGCTCCCACCTCAGTGATACAACTGAAATCAAAGAGTAGCTATATTACGTCAGTGACCCCCTAAAAACTGTAAACTTACTGCTTTCAAGGATTGAAACATATAAAACATCTTTGGTCACACAGGCCGCTTATACAGGCTGCCTTGTTCCCTCCCAAAATATTAGACCACGTGTTAGTAGATATTAGGCACAATTGCATGGTATAAGCCTATGTTGTGAAGACCTGGTGTATGGCTCTGCTGGACATTACAGAGCAGAGAAAATATGGTATTTATACAAAGTCTTTAGCAGTCCACTAATCCTATCCCAGATAGGATTCACCCAAGCTGGTAAAGTTCAAATATAACAAAGTAATTAGATAAATTATCAAGCTAAATGAACGCAAAAACATATCACCTTATAAGTTAATTTTACTCTTTAGCTGGCTAGGATACTATTGTGTAGGTTGACCTTTTTTTTCTTTCCTTCCCAGTTTGCCTCTTGCCACTCAGGAGTACAAAAAAAGGCTTGAGATCTCTTTTTGCATCCATTGCCTGCTCTCAAACATTTGAGACTTCCTTTAAAATTTAAGCGACAACTCTGTTGCACACTGAATATAAACTCAGCTGCATAATGAAGACTTGTTCATCCAACTGCCTTGAACAGGTAGAGCATTCATTGGAAGCTTTCCAGCTCTTGAAAATGGAAATTTTTAGTGATGGGTAAGGCGACACTCCTTGCATTTTAACCAGTGACTTGAAAGTTAATGTTTAAGCTGTCTTCAGCTTTTCGAGTGCTGGTGACACAGCTGAAGAAAGATTTAAACAAATATGACCATGTCGGATTTTTTACTGTAGGAGGGCTTACATTGTGCTGCTCTGGAACAAAGCATCCACCAGCACTGAGCCCCATGTTGCCTGGGTCTATTGTAGTTCTGGGTGGGTGGCAAGGCCTGGTTTAGTACGTCAGTTAATCTGGTTAGTTTTTTAATGGAAGCCTATTTTCAGAACTGAAATATTAAAAGGTGATGACATAAACCTAAATTGAAAGTAGAAGCAGTTCCTCCCTTCCTTATTTTACACAGAAGCAGACCGGAGCTGCTGCAATCTTGGGGATGTTAAATATTGCAACAAAGGAAGCAAAACAGAGATGAAGGAATCCTGTGCAAGGAGGGGCCATTTTCAGGTTATAACAGTATTACAAACTGCCCTTTTCTGGAGAAAACCGTCTGTGACTCATAAAATGTCTTTCACTGTTTCCTGCACAGCATGGCTTAGAGAGAAATGGAGATACACACCAGCAAATTTGCAAATCAGAGAGGCTCTTCTGGCTGCATCAGTAGCCTTAATTACTTAGGTGTGCAAAATGCAATGGAAGAAAGAAAACCTCCTTAGAAACCTGATGAAAATGTGTACTAGGTATGAAAAGTTTGAGAAATCACTTGGAAGTCCAAGTCCCTTAACACTGCTTTCAAAGCAAATAGTAACTTGGACCTTGGTGGCCTCTCTGGGCTCCTTTCTCACCACTCCCCACCTGGAACTCCATGTCCTGTGGCCTTCTGAGCACCACGTTGGACTCAGTGCACTCTCTACTGTGTAAGCCTGTTCCAGGAGGAACACTCATGTCTGCTCCCTCAGTCTGACTTAGTCTCTTACCTCTCCTCTAACTTATCTTACACTATCTTATTCTTAGCACTCTGTATTTAATTCCATTTACTACTTTACCCTGCTGCTAGGCTACAGGCTCTGGCCTATATGTCCTGTTCCCCATTCTATCCCAAATGCCTGGCACTTAGAAGTCCTTCAATAAATATTTGTTGAATGAATGAGTTCACTGCAGATGCATTAAGGAATTTTTGCAATTAAAAATTTTAAAATAATAGCAGGATCAAATCTCGGTTGGCACACTCAAGTGTGCAAACATTATGGCTATCTTTGTTTTCTTTAAATCAATTGAATTCTGACTTCAAACTGTAGTTCTGCCAGACAGCAGACAATTCCATCTCTGTGATTTAGGGGCAGGATCCTTCCTTCCCTGTGGTTGCACAGACTCAGAGAGGTTTCTTTGTGATCCAGGAAATGGCAGAAAGACCTCTGGGGTCCTTATGGTGCTGCTCCCGGTCCAAGCCTGCAGAAATCCTACTGATCCCTGTTCTTGGGCTCCAAAGGGGTTTGGGAATCTGAGGTCCTGACCACAGCCCAGCTTTCTTGGCCACTCCTGGAAGGAATTTGTTTTGGAGCCTTATCATTGCCTTCTTCCCCACCCCCTTCCCCCAACCCAGGCTCTGGCTCTCCCACATCTCACTTTTGACTTTTTAAAAAATTTTTTTAATCTTAAGGAAATCTTACTTAGCCCACTACCCTCCCCACCCCTGGGCAAATAACACCTCATTTTCATTGGCATTTAACTTAATCTCTTAAAAAGGAAAGGCCTTAGAATAACAAAAGCTGGGAAGAAATCTTCTCTCTGAGCCCATAAATCTTGGGCAAGAAACACGAAAGTGCATAAATAACGAGTTAGAAATGCTTCCCATTTCTATTTCATATCTAGTACAAGGAAAAACACTGAGAGCAAAAATCCAACATCATTTCCAACAATGATGACAATTACAACATCTTGTTACCTCTTGACTCACCTAAGTAATGATTTGGGCCAGGTGACCCAGGATGTAAATAATCTTGTTTAGATACAAGATTCATAAATAATACAGAGGGGCAAAGAAGGTCAGAACTATTTCCCACAGGTACAAGCTAAGCTGGGCACCAATTTCTAGAAAGGAATGTCTGGAAATTAAAGCCCCAAACACACTGTGCTGTATTTAAAGTTTGTCCCTCTCCTTTCCCTTTCTTACATATATGATATGCATGTATATATATATGTATCATATATAGGCATATATAATACATTAAATATAATTATAAATTATTTATATCATGTGTATTATGTGGTATATAACATATACCACATATCAAAATATAATTATGGGCCATATAATAAACATGCAACATGTACTATGTTATTATATATTATATACATATATGAATATATACATACATATGCATGTATTTAAAAGCTTATATATAGTAAACAAGTAACTATGTAATAAGCTTAAGAATGGTTATTCTAGGAGGAAAAAGGAACAATGGAAAAAGGGTTATTCCAACGGTAGTGGGACAAAATTTCGAGGGGTGAGATATTTCAGAGAACAGAGCAGAATCTGTCATGTGGACTGGCCTTTAGACTGAAGCATAAGACAAGAGGACTACAGAAATCAAGTAAGTAAAAACTAAAGTCACTATATCATTAATGTCATTTGTGCAGTATTCACTGTAGCCCAAGGGCATCAGCAGGTTTGGTATCAAGAGAATTTGGCCACAATAGAAGGAAATGCCTGCTACTTTGGAGGGACTAGAGATGGTCTCCTTGGCTCAGGCAGAGTGGCCCACAGTATCCTCAGTCATGTGGTCAGCATTAGTCATCTTGCTTTTGTAGTATCAGAAACAGGGGCAATTCCCCCTGACTTAATATTTATTGACTGTCTTCATGAATTTAGGAACTTGGCTAAACTCTGGGGATTCAGGAGTGAGAAAAAACTCAAGGAGTGTCAAGGAGTTTATAGTCCAATCAATGAAAAGCAGAAAAAAATACAGTTAAATCCTTGGTAGGCCAAGTAATACACTGATGGGCACATGAGATAACTATCTTAGGGACCTCAGGCATATTTGGAAGAATATGGGTAAGAGTTCCTAAATCCTGCTATTTGCCTGCTGTGAGTCTCTGTGGATTCCTAGTCTGGTATGGCCTACCAACAGAATGTGGGTTATAGCTTACGATGTGTAAATTAACCACGTAGGAATCCAAATTTGGATCTCAATTTATAGAACAGATCTCATTTTGTTGTCTGTAAGTCATGAGTTAAAGTCAAAGAGACTCTTATTTGAGGTTTTGATATATTCTTAGCCAAAGCAAATTTTAACAACGGCAATTATGATCTGGACCCCAAGCCTTCCACGTTGTTGGGTACCTCTTTTCTGTCTGTACAGAGTCCTTTCAGGTGAGCACCGTCTTCAAGTTACACTGTTATGTGTTTGAATACCAGCTTCCCCTCTTCCTAAGATAATGTATAACTTCTCTAACACAATTTCTCAAAAAATAGGAGTAATAGTTACCTCTTACTGGTGTTGGACTTAAACAGATCATATGTGTAAAATATCTAGAGTAAAGTAGGATTCATAGGTGCTCAGTAAATTTTGTTTCCCTTCATTTCCAACTGCCCATCCCCACTTATATTTCCTATGTAGCCATCTAAACTATAGAAAGAAATCCTTCCAGCCCTACACAATCATTGCTGAGCACTGAAGAAAACCAGCTTTACCCTGGTTGTTTCCATAATGTCCCTGAGCCAGAAGTATGAAGAAATATCACATACTAGAAAAGCAGGGTCACTCTCTCACATAGTTCTACATTTGCAAGATATGGTTTCTCTTCTCTTTCTTGTTTCTGCTACAGCAAGTGTTTTGGGCATTAAGATGTTAGCCTTTTAAAAGATTTTTATTCTTTTATAAGGTCACTTATAGACAGAAAGTATGTGTGTGTGTGAGTGTGTGTGTGTGTGTAGAGAGTGCCTAGGAATAAAAATAACCTGACTTAGCTTTTGTAACCAACAGAAATGCTACTTCTCTTTCATGTCTACTTCTTATTCTTGCCAGACATCGCCTTGGAATATGGTGAAATGTGTATTTTTGTATTATGTTCCTTGTTACTTGCTTTTTTAGTATTCCTTTGTTTTAGCTTGATATCTAGAGAACTTGTTATGATGTCCGCAAAAGATGCAATACATTTTGATGATAAAATCACACTCCGAATGTTTATATTAATTTATTATTATATCGTTTTAATTTTTATTGAGATTTCTCTTTCAGTTGCAACACTGTGTATAAATGTCCTCTATCATTCTCTTCTGTTTATTCTTTGAATAAGAAAAATAAATTCCATAATTCCTTGACGCCTTATCCAACTTCCTTTTAAGCAACACAATCTCCTTTTTAAATGATCCTTTAGTACCTTAATATTGTTTTCTATGGTGAATATAGCACAAGATATTTTTGGTTAGTCTCTGTCAGTTGTTCAGTAATTGGATTGAGTCACAGGAAGTTGTCAGTAAGAGACTGACACAGTTGAATATCCTCTCTATTTTGTTCTAGTCTTATTCCCTCTGCAAACTTTTCATGTGGACAGTATTTGTAGCAGATACTGCAAGGGATGGAGCTAATCTTAGCTGCTTATACCAACTTCCCAGTAAGTGTTCAATAGTATTTACGGAATGAGAACTGATGTGCCTTTTAAATAAGATGGTTGCCTTGACTGTGATTACATCAGAAGTTTTATTCTATTTTCTATCAAAATTTTCCATTTCTGAGTCTTTCCTTTTGGAATTGACCTAAACTGTTTTTTTTATATCTTGTTGTGATACTTTCAGGTCTGTTTACACTAGTTTGGCTCTAGTTTGGGGTTGTCCCATAATTGATAGTGGAAAGCTTAAAATAATACACGAAATTCAAGACAGAAGACCAACCAAGACACAGATAGTCTAGTTGGCTGTCCTCCAAGAGGCCTTCTCCTGAGTGCAGAGCAAACCCAGCACAGTCCTGTGTGACCATGGACTTGGTGGCCCAGAAACTCGCCCCCTGTAGTAACACATTCCCACTGAACTTGTTCAAGGACATTCACATAAATCAAACTCACCATCCCTCCAGGTAGTTTAAGACTAAAAATGTTAATGTACCAATTTAGAATAGGAAATATAACTGTTGTATGGACCAGAATACACATATCATCCTGTATAGTGCTTTTCCCTCCTGTAATAATAACAACCGCCATAATAATAACTCAATTTCTTGACAGAACTACAAGGAAGTCAACATAATATTAGCTGCTCGATGAGCATGAAATCAGAAAAGTGACTAGGTGATTTAAATGTTTAGAAACAATAGACTACCTAGTTAAGGTGTTTTCCCCTTCAACACAAATTCAAAACTTTCTTTCTTCCAATTGTCAGCTCCAATATCTCCCTGATCCTTCACACTCACAAATGATCTCACTGACCTCCTACTTTTACAGTAGGAACTCTGATTTCCTGTTACTCCACCTAAAAACTTACCTGTCTCCATTGGTGCCCCTTCTTCCTTCCTTTAGGTTATGCCAAAACCTTCCTAAGGTTAATTCCAACCCTGCTATTTATACTCCAGATCACATGCCCATGGGGCTTCCACTTGGAGTTCATTCAATAGATTATCTCCTTAGCCTTTTGCTCTTTCTATATTATAAGATAATACAAAGTACAGTACTCTTCATGCCACCCCAACATAATCTCTTGGCCAGATTTGAATTTTGAATTGAACTCACTGACTCCTGACCACCGTGGTCTGGCTTCAGCCCACACCATTTTCCTGAAATAGCTCTTGGCATGGGAACCACCAAACTCCCTGCCATGAATCCAGATACATGGTGGCACACTTGTCCATTGTCTCCCTGGTCTCTTATTGTTTTCCATGGGTGTTCCTCCTAACTCTTTGGCTACTCTTTATCATCCTTTTTGGATACCTCCTTTCTTATCCCAAGTGTTCTTTTGCTTCCCTATAGCTTTTATTTTCCTGAAAGATTTCATTTTTTGCTCTGGGTCATTTATTATTTTTAAATTGGAAGGAAACCTATCTGTAGCTCACATTTTCCTCTTAGCTCTTTACCTGTAGGTATAAGGACTTACTACTCATATGTTTTTGCAGACATGTAACATCTATGATTCTAAAATTGAACTTGTTCTTTGCCGATTTTCTCCTTCCCATTGGGCCTTGCTCCATCACTGGTGGTTGTTGGCATGATAAATGGCAATACCCTCACTTAATTGGTGAGTTTCATATTTCTTCCTTTGTACCTTCACATGAAATTAATTGCCGAATTCCATCTATTCTGTGACCAAAATTTTTTTCAAATCCATCAAACCCATTCTTACTGCATGGCTTCATTTAGGTTACCATCATCTCTTTCCTTGGTTCCTTCACAACTCTCCAAATTTTTTTCCTCCAGGTTTGATCTTTAGGTCTCTTTTGCACCCTAAGAGTACCCCTTTCAAGTAATCACTTGAAAGCACAAATCTTTGTACATCACTATTTTAAGCAAAACTCTGTGGTACCTACTCTGTTATTCTTGGGTAAAATCCAAAGTCCCTGACTTACAAGGTCCTTCATGATGCAGCCTTGGCTCACCTTCCCAACTTTATCTTCTACCTCTTTTGCAATTATTCTATAATTCAGCTATTAGATCTGCCTTGAAGACTGGAAGGCTTATTTTGCCAGCTACTGGGACTATTGTTAGTAGACAGCTCTTAGCTGTCTTCCTTCCTCAGAATTATCTTAGCTGAAGAGAATTCTCTCACACAAGTTCAACACTCTTCATTCCCAAATTGTTTCTATCCAATGACTGGTCCACATGGAGTGATAAAGACCTGGTCCCATCATCTCAACTCAGAACCATCCTGAGGACTACTTCAGCTTCGGAACTCTTGACAGGTATGGCCTCTCTTCTTACTTTTCTGTTCTAAAAAGTTTCCCTTTTTAATGTTTTCTTACAGTAACCTATATATCCCTCATTACAGTACTTACTATCCAACACTAATGACACCCCTAGATTGTAAACTCTATACTTTTATATCCTAGTGCTTATATAATAGACACTCAGTAAACAACTATTGAATTCATTCATTCATTCATTCATTCATTCATTTGTAGGATCCAAATCCAATAGTCAAGACATGCTCTCCAACAGTACAGTCTGCTTTTGCTTCACTTTCTATCAAAATTTGTCTAATAATGACTTCTGGATGAGCACTCAAGTTTGCCTATTTTTTCTTGAAGGTTTTTTTTTTTTTTTTTGAAGTTTGCTTATTTTGTTCTTTATCTGAGTTTTCCTGGTTGACCACCCAGCCCTTTCAGAGAAATATATTTGTTCTTGAGGTATGTTAATATATTTAATTAGGTAAGGATTGTGTTGCTAATCTGAGTGCATTTGTGTCTCTTTGAAATGATTTCAATATATTATGTTAGGTCTCATATGCTTTTGTTGATTTTATGCTTCAGTTTTTCCCCAAGTTCTTGTGGGAGTTGGGAGCTCCCCTTTGTAGTTCCCATGTTCCGGCTGCCAGTAACAACATATCTCTGTGGTGGAAGGGACTGTATCAACATTTTTCTGTCTTGGTTCTTTTTCTGGTTTGCGATAAAACAAATATATTTTCCAGCTGTTGGTAGGAACTTACTATGTTTTCTTAGCCAGATTTTTACTTGTAAATGGAAAGAAACACTCATTTAGGGGAAAAGGTAACTAACACCGGAATGTAGAGATAATCAGAACTAAGAATTAGATTCTGAGTTGTGTTACAGACACTGTAATGTGAAAATTAATGCCTCATTAATATTGAAACAATAACTGAAGTCTAAGCCATTCGAAAACACTTAGCATTCCCATTCCCAGCTTGCTGTACATACTGCCATGGCGTTAGAGCTCACCACTGTGCAGAATTGCTCTCTGGTGTTACCCAATCCAAAGGGTACCTTTAAGTCTTTCCAGCTCTTGTCCTTACTGGTAAACATTTCCCCTTCTACATACTTTCCTCCACTCTTCCCCCTGTTTTCCCTCTTATACCCTCACTGTACCTCCCGGGGCACTTCTTTTCTCTTTCACTCTTCACATTCCAGGGTTCCCTCCCTTCTTCTTGCATGCACAGTGGTTTCTTCAATCCTCAAACTTTTGCCATGCAGTCTTAGTCCTTCTCTTTCTCCCATTAGAACAATTACTGTGTTGTGTTGTTTCACAGTTGTTTGAAAATTAGTTTCACTAGAATGTGAGTGACTTCAGAGTAGAAAGTGTGTCTTTTGGGTACCTAATACACAAAGCAGAGCCAAACTCAGTAGGTATACAATACAGTAGTCCTCCTTCCTCTCCCTTATCCCTCACTGGAGGGCTAAAACCACAAATAATACCAAACCTATATAAAGGCATACCTCATCTTATTGTGCTTCACAGATACTTTTTGCTTTAAAGATTTTATTTATTTATAGAGTGAAGTATATTATAAACATAATTTTATAAGCACTGGGGGAAATAATTTAATTTGACTAATTTTATTGCAATATTCACTTTATTGTGGTGGTCTGGACTGAACTTCAATTATCTCTAAGGTATGCCTCTGTACTGTTTTTTAGCATACATACCTACCTATGGTAAGGTTTAATTTATAAATTGGGGGCAGCAAGAGATTAGCATAACTATAATAAATAGAATTGTTACAGCAATATACTATAATAAAAGTTATGTGAATGTGGTCTCTCTCAAAATGTCTTATTGTACTGTGCTCACCTGTCTTCTTGTGCTTATGTGAGAGGATAAGATGCCAATGGACCAGATGAAGTGCAGTGAATGACACAGGCATGTGATGTAGCATTAGGCTGCTATTGACCGACCCACAATTTGTCAGAAGGATGGTCATCTGCTTCCAGTCCGCAGTTGACCACAGTAACTGAAACTGCAGAAAGCAAAGCTGCAGATAAAGGGAGACTACTGTAATTATTGATTAATGACTGAATATCCTGAAATATTCTTGTTTTGGCTGCCTAAATTTGCCTTCTTATTAATCTCAATTACTGTAAACTAATTTGACAATAAAAGTTTTAAATATTATAGGAAGATGCTCCTTCCAGAGGATGAACGAGGAGGGGGTCTCCCTGAACCTACCACTTGTGGGGTCCCTGCTCAAAGTGCAGTGGTATGACTGTGCCTCAGATCACAGCTTAAGGTAACCCTGAGCTGAGGTCCCTCTTCTCAGCTCCATCTCTGCAGCCAGATGCTCTGATGCCTGGGAGCTCTGCCACACTCAGGCACCCCCAGTCTTTCTGTGACCCTGTGAGTCCTGAGGCCACACTGTCACCGCAAGGGTTCCACCCCCGCTTAGCCCCTGGAATGAGGTCCTCCAGGGGACCCAACTTCCAAAAGTTCTGATTTTATGCTCTGCTGCTCTACCACTTGTGGGAGCTGGCCCCTCCCCCCATGGTCTATCTTCCTGGACATCGCCTTGGATTCACATCTCCACAAGTCATATGTTCCAAAAAGTGGTCACTTTTCTGCTCATAGAATTACTGCTATTCTTTTCTTCAATCTCCTGTTGAGTTTGTAGGTGTTCAGAATGGTTTGATAACTATCTAGCTGAACTCCTGGGATCAGATGAAATTTGGGTCTCCTACTCCTCTGCCATCTTGCTCCTCCTCCTGCACTTCTAAATGTTTTAAATGAGGATATAATAATAGCATATAAATTTGGGAGACTGCTTTCCTGAGCAAACCAAGCACGAAGACTACAGATACTCTGCTGTTTTAATTTCAGGATAAATCAGATTTGACTTTAATGAGAGATTATTTCAACTGATAGAAGGAGAATATCACATCACGAGCACAGCTGTGATTTTTATCTTTTGTTCAGAAGCCAGAAAAGAAAGTTGCTTTTTCTATACACAAGGCCCAGATGATAAAGAGTAGGCATAGGTTCAGTGATTAGATAGCCTCTCTCTGGTTTAATGAAACTCATCTAAGAATAACAAAGTGAGGGGCGCCTGAGTGGCTCAGTGGGTTGACCCTCTGCCTTTGGCTCGGGTCATGGTCTCAGGGTCCTGGGATCGAGCCCCGCATCGGGCTCTCTGCTCGGCGGGGAGCCTGCTTTCCCCCTCCTTCTTTGCCAGCTTGTGATTTCTCTCTCTCTGTCAAATAAATAAATAGAATCTTAAAAAAAAAAAAAGAATAACAAAGTGATAGAAAAAGGCTGGGCTGAGAATCTGAGAACTTGATGTCTCAGAGTTCAGTTTTTGGTGTTACTTTGGGAAGGTCATTTTACTCCTCTGGTCTGCCATTTCCATTTATTCAATTACTTATCCGCCAGAAATTCATGGAATGGTTATTCTGTGCCAGGGATTATTTTGTTGGAGTGTGTGCATAGAACAAAATCCAAGATGCCTTCATGGAATTTACAGTATCAATGAAGTATTTCTGAGAATGCGGCTACATTACTTGGGTTATGATTTGTGGGTTATGCAAAGTTTTGAATTATAGCATATATCCAGTAAGTCCACTGGACTTCAATTGGAATTTTCCTGTTTTGCTTACATCATAAAAAATACTTTGCCCTATACTTATTAGTGTGATAATTCATATTCCCCAATAAGTTTTCTACTTTTAAGGTAAAAAATTATATTTTATAAATTACTTTGCCTTATTTCTTATAATACATATTTGCTGTGGAGAATTTGAAAACCACAGACAAATAAAAAGACCATAAGAATTAGAATTCTATCACCTAATCAGAACCCCATTACGCATGTGTTTATCTTGCCTACTTTCAGCAATTTCTTTAGACATGTCCTTTTATTATTATTTTTGCAAAATGTGGATCAAAATTCTGTAATTTTATGTCATACTTTTCTATGTTATGAACATTTTCTTATTTCCTCATATATAAACTCCCACACAAATTTCAAAGACTTCTTAGTTAATTTGGTAAGTAAAATGAATTAATCCATTATTTTATTTATTACTTTGAGCACCAATGAAGTTGAACATACACCTGATTATTTTTACTATGAAATAAGTTAGAAATATAGAATATAGGTAATAATATAATGAATAGCCTTGTATCCAGTAATAAGCTTAAGAAAAAGTTACAGATATAAGTTTAGCCTCCATTTCTTCTTGGATGGGTTTCTCCTTTCCTCTTCCCAAAGATAACCACCAGCTAGAACTTATTATTCCCATGTATAATTTTTGTGCTGTTACTGCAAATATATATATCCCTAAAGTATATGCAACGTTGCACATTTTATAACATTAGAATACTGATATCACAGTAGAACACGTATCCTATGGTAACTTTTTAAAAGCCTAGTATAGGACTTTTTGCTATTTAGTCATGTTGATACATGGAGCTCTAGTTCAATAATTTTTACAGCTTTATACAAATCTAGTATATGAATATATGCAATTTAAATGTTGATGGGTATTCAAGTGGTTCTCATTTTCATTATAAGCAAAAAATGTTGCACTGAAAATTTAATACAATTTTTCTTGTGCATATGTGAGGGTGTCTCCATGGCCTAACTCTGCAGAGAAAGTGCTGGTTCTTAGGATGCATGTATCTTCAGCTTTACTAGATATTGCCATATTGGTTTCCAATGTGGTTGTCCTGAATTACTCTTCTACAATTCTATGTATGTATTCTGGATGCTCCACATTCCGCCCAATCATTGGTATCACTGAACTTTAAATTTTTATCTGAGGTTGGTGAAATGGTATCTCAGGTAGAGCTTTAATTTGCACTTTCCTGATTATTAGTGGGTTGAGCATCTTTTGACAAGTTCAATTACATTTTCTCTTCTATAAATTGCCTTTTATATCTTTTGTTCATATAAAAACTAGACTATCTTTTCCTTTATTATATGTGATGATTTTTTTTTTTTTTAATAGAGAGAGAACGTGAGTGGGGAGGGGCAGAGTGAGAAGGAGAGAATCTTAACCTGAGCGTGGAGCGTGTTTCATCTCACAACCCCAGGATCATGACCCAATCCAAATTTAAGAGTTGGATGCTCAACTGACTGAGCTACCCAGGCTTTTTTTTTTTTTTTTACATATTTGTATTAATCTGTTTTTGGTTGTATGCATTGCAAAAATCTTCCACCCTTTGTCCATCTTTTAAGTTTGTTGATGGAGGCTTTTTTAGGCCAAGTTTTAAGTTTTAATGTATTTGAATGTAGCCACCTTTTCCTTTATGGATGGTGATGATTATATCTTATCTTTTCCTACCTTAAGCTCATAAAATAGCCATACCCCTGCAAAGCATTTAGTTTCATTTTTTCTTATAAAAATGTTCAATCCATATGAAATTTGTTTTTTAATGTGATGTGAGGAAGAAAGTATGATTTGATTTTTTCTACAATTAATGGTCTCAGTTTCATTTATCAGATAGTCCATTCTCTTCCCACCATATACAACACAACTCTGCTCATATATAATTTCCATAAATATAAGGGTATGTTTCTGGGTTCTCTATGCTCTTTCGTTGGTCATTTTGTATAGCTGTGCAATTAATGTGCCAATTAATGCTGATAGTATTATAATAAGACTCAACAGTTTGCTTCATATGTTGTACAAACCAAGCCTAGTATCTGATACCGGGCTGAAGGGATGAGTTCAGTCTGAAACCCAAATCCTGCTTTGTACACTCTGCCACAGGGCTGTGTCTGTTTGGAATGAGAGATGCATTTTTCTAATTCACAGGAAGATGTCAGATACTTTCTCCTGCTTTGGGAAATTGACAAAAGGTAATAGAGGTCCTGACTCAATGTCTAATTGGGTAATCTCCCACTTTGTCCTTCTTCAAAAGTGCCTTGGGTATTCCAGGCCCTTCATTCTTGTTGAAATCTATGAAAATTTTTTGCTGAGATTTTCATTAGACTTGCACAGTTTTGTTTTACTTTGTGGAACATTGGCATCACTTTGATATTTAATCTTCTCATTAATTGATATGGTCTATCCATTTATTTATGCATCATTAATGCCTTTTAATATAGTCTAATAATTTCTTCATAAAGGTTTTAAAAATATTGTTAGGTCTATTCTCAAGTTTTCTCTCTCTTTCTCATTATTGTTATTGTATACACACACAGAATTATATTGTATAACTGTATGTTACTAATGTTTAGGAACACACTTTTTGTATAATTAATGAACATATTTTTCTTACCGTCCATTCATAGTGAATTTCCTGTTCAGAATTTTAACTCATTTTTCTCTTGGGCTATTCGTGGAATGTCTTCTCTTCCCCCAGTGATTTGCAAGAACTTTTGAAAGATCAAGTCTAATTGCTTGTCATATGTGTCACAACATTTTTTTTTTAGTTTGCCCTTTGTGTTTATTTTTTTTCCTTGACTGCAGAAAATTCAAGTTCTTATGGTGTCACATATACAAATCTCTGTGGTTTTCTTCCTTAGTTTTTATGTTTCCTCATAAAATCTTGATTGAACAACTAGTAATCTGTATTTTCTTTTTAAAATCATTTTCATTTAATGAAACAAGATGGGATCGGGAGGGAGACAAACCAAAAGAGACTCTTAATGTCATAAAACAAACTGGGGGGGGTTGGGTGTCAGGAGAGGGTGGTGGGGTTACATTTTATGTTTATTAAAAAATAAAAAATTAAAAAAATCATTTTCATTTAATATTTTCATCCATGTAGAATTTGTTTTGATGTTTGCTATAATTATCAATTACAAAAAACATTATCATTCTTTTTCCCTTCTAGGAAGTTAGCCAAATGTTCCAGCACCATTTTATTTTCCACTGAACACTACCTCTATCATGAATTTTTGCCTGTAGCCTTCCTCCTCAGTCTCGTTAACTATCTGCAGAGTTAATATGTCTTGGGATTTTAGTTAATCAATATAACATTTTTGAAAGCTAAGAGGATACTTTGCCTGACCACTGCAGTAGTTGGACAGAATGCTCCCATCAGAGAATTCATGTCCCATATCGTCTACCCACAACCTCCTAATATAGGGCAGACAGTAAGCAGTCAACAGGTAGATGAAGGAATTGAGGACAAGAGGAGATACCTTTTATACTTAGATTATTTTTATTTGGAAGGGAACTAGGTTTTGATTTTTTGCAAGAAAATATCCACTAGACTGTGAGGAGGGGAAACTGATGTAGAGGAAAAGGAAGGAAGGCATGGAGGGGAGAATTTTTAGGAATGTGTGAGATATTGATTGGTAGTCAGAAGTTGAAACAAGTTCAGAAACCTGTTAGGAAAGGACACAGTCCGGATATAATAAAAATAACAAGGTTGAGAGTTTTTGTTTTGTCTATATTATGGAAAATTTATGCAGAGCAAGGAGTACAATAGGCCACATGAACCCATCACCTATGTTCAGCAATTATCAATTCAAAAGCTGGTATGATCTCATCTCCACCTCGACCCATTTCACCCCTTTCTCCACCCCTGATTACTCTGAAGTAAATCCTAAGCATTCTACCATTTCGGAGATCTACCTGGGGTGAATGACGTCATTGCTCTCAATTTTGTATCTGTGGACTTGGGCAATAGTCTTCTCTGGTCAATACTAAATCTCAATGTCCTCATTAGCAAAAGAAGGATAAGTAGCTGTCTCAAACATTTCAGAATTATCATCAGATGACGCAAGACAAATTAAAACAAACCATCTAAAATTGTGAAGTACTTTCAGTCCAGTTTTCTCCTTTGTAAATGACCCCAGGACAAATAATCTGAAGGCAACAGATAATCTTTGTCCAGCCTGGTCTACACAGTCTCTTGCTTAGGTTTCTCTTCCTGAAAAACACAATACTTTGGTTTTTTTTTTTTTTTAAACGTTAGGGTTATAGACACTTATAAGTAATTTCAAATATAAAAGGAACAATGTTGAGGTTTGTATCGTTCATCCTTTCCTTTAATTCACCCCGTGTTTCTCTTTAAATGGCTCTGAGAACTGATTATTCTTTGGTGTGCCCCAATTTTCAAGACCCTACGGAGTGCAAACTCAAAATTTCAAAGGTTAATTTTAGTGAACTTTAGGGCAACAGAGCTCTAGATAACCAAGAGAGGGACAAAATTATTTGCTCCCCTACCAAGCGCCACAGCAACCCCAGAAAAAAGCCTTTAGCTGGGCGCATTTGGATTGCAAAAATCTCTCTCCATCCTTGGGGGGAGAATGTTCATTTCCCTATAGGAGGAACTCTAAAGAACATGTTTTCCTAAAAGGGGCCAACTGGGCGGTGTCCTCCTTTCCCAACGCCCAGATTTCTATTCTTAGATCTGGAGATAGGCGGAGGTTTTCCTTTTTTATTTTTCCTAGTTTGCAGACCCTTCGCGGGGCTGGAGGAGCCCAGGCTGGCGGGTCGGGGCGCGTGGCCCGCCAGGCTGCCGAACGCGCGCCTTCTCCCGCCACGGCTGCGGCGATCCGGGCCTGGGGACCCCGCGGAGTGCGCTGAGTCAGTTTCTTCCTGCACGACTCCCCGCCGCGCCGCCGCGGCGAACGGGAGCGGGTCCCGGAGGCGGCGCTCTCCGGGGGTCGGGGACCCGGCCTGCGCCCGCGCGGGGCCCACGGTCACGGTCCCCAGCGTCCGGCCGGGCTCAAGCCGCGACCCGCCGGCCCGCCCCGGTTCTGCCCGGCACAGCCCTACCTGGGTCGAGCCTCGCGCAGGCCCCTGAGCTCATTTTTGGGGCCTGGGTGGGGGAGGAGGAAGCCGAGGAGGAGGGCCGGGGGGAGGGAGGGCCGCGCAGGGCGGGGAGCCGCCGCCTTCCTCATAAACAGGCGGGCGCGGGTGCGGATGAGGCTGGCGGGGAGCGCTGGCGGCGGGCGGTGAACTGTGCTCGTCCCCGCGAGCAGCGGCGGCGCCCCTGCCCCTTCCCCCGGCAGCCGGCCTTCGTGTGGGAGGCACGGTCGGTTTGGAGCAGAGTCCATCATGGCCAGTGGCAGCTGTCAGGGGTGCGAGGAGGAGGACGAGGAAACTCTGAAGAAGTTGATAGTCAGGCTGAACAATGTCCAGGAAGGAAAACAGATAGAGACCCTGGTCCAAATTCTGGAGGATATGCTGGTGTTCACGTACGCCGACCACGGTAATCATCCGCAAGGAAACTGCTCCCCACCCCCACCCCCTGCCTCTTTTGCAAACTTTCTCCCTCGCACTTGGGAGTTGCATAAACCTGGACTCCTGGGAAGCCACAGACTCTCTACTCCTTAGGGCAGAAAGGAGCGGAGTTTAGGAAGGTCTTGCGCTCACTTCTTTGGCTTCCAACGCCCCCCCCCCCCCCCCCCCCGTTTCAGACCCCAAAGGGGTGCGTGAATCATGACTTTGCTTCTTTTCCCTCACCCCCTTCTTTTCCAGCCTCCAAGTTATTTCAAGGCAAAAAAGTCCACGTGCCTGTGTTGATCGTCTTGGACTTGTATATGAGAGTCGCTAGTGTGCAGCAGGTAAAGGAGTTGCTTTCATGTCGCCCATTCCCCTTTCTCTTTGGAAATAGATGTTTATCTGTCAGTACTATATACCCAGAAGTTCTGGGTTACTTCTGACTTTCCGCCTCACAAGCCACAGACTGTGATTTTAAGAAGGAAGCCTTGTCAAATCATTATCAAATGTTAATGATGTAAAAGGGCCCACTAAGTGCTCCTTAATTGTTTTGTAGAAGTAAATTTGTACAACGGACCTACAAGATATGATTGGTGGTGGGCGGGAAATAATCATGGGTTGGGATTTAATTCTCCTATTGGCTAGATGAGTTCATCAGCATCAGCATTTAACCAGATTATTCTAAGAATCTTACCAATGTACAGCATGTCCTAGAGATGACACCATTTCCCATAGTTTGGGAAAGGAGAATAATTAATAGTAATAAAATTAATAATAGTTTTATTAATAAAATGAAGTAACTGGCAAATTCTCATAGGTTTAAGCTTCCTTCCTTCCTTCCTTTCTTTCTTTCTTTCTTTTTTAACTTGAAAACAGATTTCTGGCCTTTAGTTGTAGTATACCTTGTTTTACCTAAAGAAAGTGATGTTTTACTATTCTCCTATAAGTTTATAATTGTATTTTTCAACTCTTTTCATATAAACTGATTATAAAAGTGAAACTTAGAACCTATACCATAGGAAACACAGAAATTTGTCAAACACCTTAAATATATTTTAAAAAAGAGTCCTAAGGTGATAGTTAAGAATGATTTACAGTCAAAACAAATTACTGCCTAACATATTAACTTCCTTTGTAGATTCTGAGGTTTAGAGAACTGAAATCAGTCATTTGCATGTTGGGTGCTGAAAGGAAAGAGAATTGAACTTTGAATTCTCTCAAGGTGTAGTCAGAAAGCCAGTGTTTCTTAATACTTACTGGAGAGGCTCCACAGAAGTAAGAATTATCTGGATCTCTGAATCTGTGTCTAGTTACCTTCATCTTTATGTTCATCTCTGTATCCAGCTATGTCTAGTCTGGGTGAACCATATACCTAGTTTCTTCTAATGAGAACATTTATATCTGGGATAAATGGTTATTTTAATTTTTTGTACACTTAAATATTTCCCATCTGACTATTGATTTTCAGGGGATTAGCAAACAAAATCCTGAAAAGACGGGAGGCATGATAAAGGCGCTGTTCCTTTTAGCATCCAGAGTCTGAATTTTGCCCATGAAATATGAGTCACATTTTAGAGCTGGCCTATTGTGTTTGCTGCCCTCCTCCTACATCATCCCTTCTTCCTTGCTTCTGCTTTGGTGTTCAGAAGTGCCTTGTCTGGCAGCCTCCTCTGTTCCTTGGATTCTTTTTTTTTTTTTTTTAATTTATTTATTTACTTGACAGACAGAGATTGCAAGTAGGCAGAGAGGCAGGCAGAGAGAGAGGAGGAAGCAGGCCCCCCGCGGAGTAGAGAGCCCGATGTGGGCCCGATTCCAGGACCCCGGGATCATGACCCGAGCCGAAGGCAGAGGCTTTCACACACTGAGCCACCCAGGTGCCCCTGTTCCTTGGATTCTTGCTTGGTACAGAGAGTTCCCCTGTTGGGTGCCACTCAGAACCCCCAGGACCCTTGGAGGGCTTGGGTGTGTAGGGTCCAGAGGAGGTTGTGCTGAACTCGAGAACCCAGGGGAGGCTGGAACAGACCCACCACTTCATTCTTTGTTTTAGAAGCTGTCCAAGCCTGGACATGTTTGTCTGGGGTAGCTCTGAATGTCACTTAATATCTTGGCCAGCATGTACCAGAGACAAAGTATGCAAAAAAGTAAGGAATTGTCTTTTGATTTGGTTATTTAATAGAACAGAATTATTCGCTTTAGCATCATACATGTATTCGTCTGCAAAAGGTGTTGTGTGTATTACGTCATGGGATTCTCACTGAAACCTCACTGCTCTCTCAGAAATCTCTCTGGACATTTTTTTTTTTAATGCTCAGGGAAGCATCCTATCTTTTTTTTTTTTTTTTTAAGATTTTATTTATTTATTTGACAGAGAGAGATCACAAGTAGGCAGAGAGGCAGGCAGAGAGAGAGGAGGAAGCAGGCTCCCTGCTGAGCAGAGAGCCCGATATGGGGCTCGATCCCAGGATCCTGGGATCATGACCTGAGCCGAAGGCAGAGGCTTTCACACACTGAGCCACCCAGGCACCCCTCTCTGGACATTTTTAACCTCAGAGTCAAGTAGCTCATTTAAGACCATAGAGCTCATGACAGAGCCAGGACTCAAGTTTTCATATACCTTCAAAATCTCTTTCCATCACACATTCTGAATTCACAAGCTGTTCGTGCAAGAAAGCAGCACAGTGGTTTGTTACAAATCCTGTGGCCATGCTAGCTACAATTACCAATTACCAATCCGTTACCAATTTTAATTATCCTTGGTCTTATCGAAGGGATGTAGAAAGGGGGTCTCTTGACTGATATTTTAATACTCCCCTTAAAGAAAGTGCATTTTTTCCTTCAGATTTCCTCATATTTGTGATGTAACTACTATACATGTCCTCTAATGCTTTATATTTTGAGGTAGTTGGAAGTGCTGAATTAAAACTTCCAAATGATGAATTTAAGAAGGTAAGGTATATTCAAAAGTAAATATTAAGATTTCTTTCCAGATTTCATTTCACATCTTATTCCAGATTCCCAGTTTGTATTTTTTGGGGTCCTTTTATATTTTATTAATGCTCTGTAATAAATGACAGTCTTCTGAGAACTGGTAGTTAGACTAGCTGTCTTGGAGTTTCCTTTTTCTGCCAGTCCTCCCATCATTTTTCCCTGCTTCTCCATTTTACATGACTTGCCTCTATCCATAGGTTTCAACCTTTGAAGTAAAAGAAAGAAATAACTGAAAGTGACTAAATTTTTCTTTAACCCCTAGCCTCTTTGCCATTGTGCATTAATTAGATGCTTGAATCTCCAGAATAATCCACAGGTTTCAGCCTTTGAAGTAAAAGAAAGAAATAACTGAAAGTGACTAAATTTTTCTTTAACCCCTAGCCTCTTTGCCATTGTGCATTAATTAGATGCTTGAATCTCCAGAATAATTATAATAACGTGAAACTACCAATTTAATTGTATTATAACTGGGCGGGAGAGGAACCTTCTCCTGAAAGATAAGCTTTTAATTGAGTAGATTAATGGATCAGTTGTTCCCTCTGCTCTGCTGCCAGTGATTCTGTTTAATCATAGAGGCTCAGTTGCCTCAACCCTTTTGCAAAGCGATTACCGGTGCTGTTTCTCCACCGACCAAAACAAAACGGGTTTTCTCCTTGAGTCAGTCATGCAGGTACAGAAATGCGTAGAGCATCCTCCGTGACTTGTGATTTATTTCCCACCGGAAGTCGTTCCAAATGTTATCTTTTTAAATACTTGGGGGAAAAAGTCTCGATGTATTTTATGAAAGCACGAAAATAGCTGGTTTCTATGACAGCTGGATTGTCAGTGTCTGTTCGGCTTACGTGGAGGAGGATGTCCTACTTAAATATAGGTAAAAATAGCTGTCAGAAATTGCCGCCTTTTCAGGCAGTTTGAAATTATGTAAAAGGATGTAATGACAGAGTAAAGCAATTCAGGCTTAATCCAGAAAAGATTCAGAAATCGTATTGTAAAGAGATCTTGTGTAATCATTTTTATCTTGTAAAGAAGCCCTTGTTTGTTCTTGGAAACAACAAACTTGGGTCATTATTCCTTACTGGTTGCACAGAAATGCTCACCTCCTCATTCGGCTTTGGATCACTGGGCTCCACTTCGGCATCAGGTCTTGTCTAGCAAAAGCCTTGCCCTGCAGTGCTGTCCTTACCACTGGGCACCTCGCTCCCCTCACAGCTTAGCAGTTCCAGAGGCTTCCATTTCCATATTTTGAATGGCCATGTTTGTAATTCCTTTGAAATCTGGCTCAAGTCCTACCTTTTCTGTATTGTGTCCTTCTCTGGGTAATTCTGACAGTGAATGCCGCTGTCAGGCTTCATATTTCGGTGTTTATCACACATCCTACTTAGACACGTTTTCCTTCATCTCTAGATGCTACATATTTATACATTTTTAATTTTCTTTGGGTTTTCTTTTATTCCTGATTATATCAAATCTAGTTCTGTAATACAATAGAAAGAATGGAAGAGTCTTTACATTTAGAGAGGAATATAAACAGGAAGAGTAAGTTGACTTTAATCTCTTGTTTGAAATTCAAATACCATATTTTTTAAAAAGTTGTATTTTTAGAAATCTCATTTTTTTTCCAGAAGAGCAGCTTGTTCAAGGTGGCATCATGTATAAACAGACTGAAAAAAGTTGTATATACAATGCATCTGTGAGATCATATTTCATTTGGAAATGGGAAAAAGTCTAGGGATATTTTTGATGTCCACATCTTGTCAACTCATATTTGGATGTTCTAAAGACACCTAGTGGGACCCATTGAGAAAGTCTACCTCCTCCCTTTCTTATAGTGTCTTTCTCTTTTTCCTGTACCAGATGTCACACTGGTCAGACCGTTCCTTTTCTCTGCCAGTCATTCTAGCTATCCTACCCGTGGAGCGGTCTTTACTTTACTATCAAAATTTCCAACTGCCGCTAACCCTCCATTCCTTTTCTTTTCTTTTTTTTAGTCTCCATTCCTAACCACTTCATTCTCCCCGCCCCCCCCCCAATTAAAATCTTAAGTATTTAGAAGAGATTCTGTCAGGTAGATGTGATTTAAAAATCTTGTACTTCATAATCTTAGTGTGTTCTCAAACTATTTTTTGTGTTTCATTTTTTTAAATTTCTTTTTTAGATAATAGGCACATTTGTTAACTTCATCATTCAGGGATGTTCTAATATTTTTTGTATGCCCTTTTGGTATGGTTTTTGGAGAAAGATGTATTTTAAATATATGGCTTGCTTTCCTCAGTAGGCATTTTAGGATGTCATTTTGTTTTAAAATAATTATTTAAAAATAGGTAGTCACCTGTTCCAGTAAGAAGGAAGAGACTGAATATGTTCTTTTAGCATGTTTAAAAATGTGAATATTTGCCTTTCTTGCTTTCAGGTGGGTTGGTCACTTCTTTGCAAATTGATAGAAATCTGTCCAAATACAATGCAAAGCTTAATGGGACCTCAGGATATTGGACATGATTGGGAAGTACTTGGGGTTCACCAGTAAGTATGATAGATACGTAAGAACAAACTTCATTAAGTGTTTATCCATATATATGACAATCCTGCCCTTGATATATCATGTATTTGTAATCCAAGCAAATCTGGTAAAATCCTCTAAAATACAGATATTTTTTCTCAAGTCAGTGACTTACATTTATAGAGTTTTCTTTCAGTTCAGGAGTATATTATCTATTTGCATTAGAAAACTGACATTTGAGGTAGAATGTCAGGTGCTATTATTATTTTAATAATATAATAATGCAGTCATACAGTTGGTTAGGTTGTAGATTATTGATGACTACTTATGAATTCAAACCAACAAAAGTTTTTTTACTTTTTAATAGTATAACTGATACAAACTACTAGTTCTTAAAAAAATATAGATACTAAAATTGAGTTCTCTAAGTCATAATTTAGAAGTTTATGCTTTACCATCTTTAAAAGTACGTAAGGAATAACACGGAGGACACTGGGAAAAGGAGAGAAGTGAGTTGGGAGAAGTCGGAGGGGGAGACAAACCATGAGAGACTGTAAACACTGAGAAACAAACTGAGGGTTTTGGGGGGGGTGGGGGGTTGGGTGAGCCTGGTGGTGGGTATTATGGAGGGCATGTATTACACGGAGCACGGGGTGTGGTGCATAAACAATGAATCTTGGAACAGTGAAAAAAAAAGTACATTTATATAGATATTCATACATATATATTTATGAGCTTAAACCACAGCTTTCAAAATGAAGAAAAAAGAGGAAATTACCTTTCAGCACATCTGCAGTCAAATCTTGATAGCTGTTTTCCCAGCTATGTTACTGTAATTTGCAACATAATGACTTTATACATGAGACCACTTCTTTAGCCATAATTAGTTAAAAAAAATATTTTCTGAAGAAAAATGTGTTTCCAGGAAGATCCTTTTTGTATAACCTTTTTCCTTGACATTTAAAAATTGCTTTTTCTTATTAATTCTAGATGTTATTTATACCGAATGTGACTTTTCTTTACCACAGAGAAGTGAATATCTATTGCTTCCAATGACATATAGCTTGTAGGAAAACATATTTTGCACAAAATTAAATTTAACGTCTTTCTGTTGTTTATTAGTATCGCCATAGTTGCAATTTAAACAAATTTAAATTGTTTATTCATAGGCGAGCATATCTCTGCTTGTTTTTCCATCTTTGATGTTTAATATGTTGCTCTTCTTCAGTTTCCATGACTTAAAGAGTGTTTTGGAAAGAGCATATTTACAGTTAATGTATGTTGTCATCTCCAAACAATTTCTGAAACTCTATGAGTCACTTCTAAATGCTGCATTAAATGCAGAATTTAAGGAGGAATGATATGAAATGTAACTGTAAATAGGAATTGAAATGTTGTGTCTCCCTTGGTTTGGCTGAGGATTTCCAAAGTCCCCAAAGGTTAGCAATCTATAAACTTAGGGAGTTTTAAAAAAACGCATCCAGTCATATCCTAGTAGAAACCCACTGTTCAAATTAAATTAAATTTCTGTAGGAAGTCTCATTCACTCATTCATTCATTCAGCCATGCATTCGCTCATTTGCTCATTCATTCATTCACCCTGTTCATCAGATATTTATTATACTCCTACTTTAGGCCTGAAGATGTGTGAGCAAGATAGACGCACACTGCTTTCCTTCGTGGAGTACATTAGATCATTCCCAGCAAACGTTACCGTAAAACATAATCTGCCTATATTCAAGGACTTTTTCCCACCAAAGGTTTACAGTGCTAAAGAAGAAATCTCATGTGGAGATGAAGTCAGGAATAGTGCATATGGTGCAGGGACAGGTAGGGCAACATGGACTGGAAGAGAATTGACAGACTAGAGGGACAGGGTCTCTCAGTTCCTCACCTTGCCAACTGGAGACCATGTTTCTAGGGAATCTGGATGTCACCGGGTTCTGTCTTCTTCAGATGACGTAAAGCTAACCATCACTAGGTAGAAATAGACTAAAGATGGTATATTTTAGATTTGGTTAACTCAGAGAGGTAAATTAAATGAATTTGAGCTAATTGAATATTGTTGATATACTAGGTTCACTATGATAAAATATTGTCAATTTCTCTTTCAAAAATAGTAAAAATCAATAATTTAAATATTCACATGGGTTCTTAATTTATATGTACAAACTAACATTTTTATTGCATCTCTCTATATTTTATTTTATTTTTTTAAAGATTTTATTTTTTTATTTGACAGGCAGAGATCACAAATAGGCAGAGAGGCAGACAGAGAGCATCTCTCTATATTTTAATATATCAACATGCATAACATAACTCACAAGTTTATATCAAATATAAAAATTGGCTTGATCTCTTGATGTATATAATTCCTCATGACAGTTTAGATATGGAGTTGGGTGAAAGTAGTTAATAATTGAATTTGAATATTCAGAGGAAAAAGTTTTAACTTTTTAACTGAGACATAATATTTCCCTCTTAATTGTTGTAAGTTTGGCTCAGTTTTAATGGAAGAAAAATGCACAAAAGCTTCAGTTTAGAGAATGAAATACAATGAGTTGAATAAAAATATAGGCGAGTGAAGCATAATACCTAAAAAAAGCAAACATTTAGGTATGATAATTCCCTCTTACCTTGATTTCTGTTTTTAATTACAGACTGATTCTTAAAATGCTAACAGTTCATAATGCCAACGTAAACCTATTAACAGTTGGGCTGAAGGCCTTAGATCTCCTTCTAACTTCAGGTAATACATGCATATGCATATTTTTAATATTGATTCAAATTTAAAAAGTATTTTAAACCATTGACCAATTGTGTTTTAATGTCTTTTTAAAATATAAAAATATAATATAACCTAAATATCAGTGATTTCCAAAATTCTTTGTTTCTGTTTTTCCTCTTTTTTTTTTTTTTTTTAAGATTTTATTTATCCCTTTGAGGGAGGGACAGAGGGGAAGAGAGAGAGAGAGAGAGCGAGCATGAGTGAGTAGGGGGAGGAGCTCTCCTTCTGCTCCTTCATGTCAAGCAGACTTCATGCTGAGTATAGAGCCTGATGCAGGGCTTGATCTCATGACTCTGAGATCATGACCTGAACTGAAAGCAAGAGTCAGACGCTTAACCAGCTGAGTCACCCAGGGGCCCCTCTCCTTATCTCTTTTCTTTATTCTTTTTCCCTCAAAAATGCCACCGAATATCTTGGCCTTAAG
This sequence comes from Taxidea taxus jeffersonii, assembly GCA_003697995.1. Taxonomy (NCBI): domain Eukaryota; kingdom Metazoa; phylum Chordata; class Mammalia; order Carnivora; family Mustelidae; genus Taxidea; species Taxidea taxus. The sequence continues at coordinate 49,907 of ML103144.1, forward strand.
CATCACCCTTATATATTATTTCCAAACCTAATTTCTCTTCCCAGCTTTGCTCCCAAAATCTGGTCCCACGTGTCACATTGCCATTTGCTTGTTGGCCATAAAGGTCCTTGTCATTATTATATCTTTTCTCCATTATATCTCTTGATATGTTTTCTGTATGTTCTAGGGTATCACATAATAGTACTATTTTAAAAATACATAGCATTGTTTCTTGAATACTTGCTTCACTTGTAAAATACTTCACATGCTTTTAAAAATGTAATCCACAAAACATCTCTTGAAATGGGTATTTGATCACAGTTTTCTAGTGAGGGACGTGGCAGCACGGAGAGGTTGCCTCAGCCTGTAACTAGTAGAACCAGGGTCTGAGTCCACATATCAGGTTCTTTCCTTGAGGACACTTCTGCTTGGAGGATTATTGACCTGAAAACAAAGAATCTTGGTATGGTGCAATAGTTATGATCATTGCTGGGATGGAAACTTGCTATTATATAAGATTCTGAGAAGAAAGGCTGCTCACAGGGGAGCTAATCACGATGATAGGGAGTGGTTTTCCAGGAAACTGAAAGTTTATGAATTGAAAGAATCTCCCAACACTGTAATATATTGAAATCAGCAATGTGCAGACAATTAGGAAATCTGACTCAAGGAAATTAGGAAAGTAGGAAATGTGTCTTGAAGAGACTGGTTAATTTAATATCTTTCAGCCAACATTGAGAATTTTGCACTGTTAGGGAGGTTTTTAATGTGTTTGAAGTTCATTGCAGATACTCATTAAAGGTTAACTTGTAGGTTGTTTTCATTGTTTGGCTTGTTAGTTAATGGATTTAATAGCTATTGAGCATTTACTGTTATACTGGCCTCTGGAGAACTCTAAGGCAGATGAGGCAAAATTCCTATAACATAGAAGGGCACAGTTCAATATAACTTCTTGCAATGAAGAAAATGTTTCAGTATCATGGCAAGTAGCCATATATGGCTATTGAACATTTGAAATGTGGGAAACTAAGTTTTAATTTAATTTAATTTTAATTAATTTAAATTTAAGTTTAAAAAGCCACATGTGCTTAATGGCTCCTGAATTGGACAGGACAGGGAAAGAAATAAAAAGTAGTGTGAGAGGGGTGCGTGGATGGGTCAGATAGTTAAGTGCTGGACTCTAGATTTCCACTTAGGTCACAGACTCATGGGTTGTGGGAATCAGCCCTGCCTTAGATTCCACTCTCAGTGGGGAATTTGCTTGAAGATTCTCAGCCTCCCTCCCTCCCCCCACTGTTGCATGAGTGCTCTTTCTTTCAAATAAATAAATAAATCTTCAAAAAAATAGTAGTGTGAGAAATAATTTTAATTTATTTTTTAAATATTTTACTTATTTATTTGAGAGAGAGAGCGAGCATGAGCTGGTGGGAGGCAGAATCTGTGCTGAGTGCAGAGCCAGGGTCAGGGCTTGATCCCATGACTCAAAATCATGACCTGAGCCAAAACCAAGAGTTGGCTGGTTGATAGGGAACAGAAGAAGGCTAGCTATGGGGTGCCCATGGAATATCCAGATAGTGTTGTCTAAGAAGCAGATAGAAATATGTTTCAGGAGTTTAGAGCAAAGGGCCTTGGCTATAGGTATTGATTAGGAATATAGACTTATAGTTAAGTGTACTGGGGATTAATTTCACTTAGAAAGATCACAGAGGTTGATAGGTATATCTGGTGTATTTAAGTGGTTTATCAAAAAGAAGAGTCCATAAGCCATTCATAGTCCTCGTGTAAAAATCAACACACTAAATGTTAAAACAGCTGTTGATCTGGGGCATATTGTTCTTCTCAAAATAGGCAAAATCACTTTGCTGATATTGGACGAAGAAGGTGATATTTTCTTGTTAATTTTTGATGCCATGCGCACATTTTCAGCCAATGATGAAGTCCAGAAACTTGGATGCAAAGCTTTACATGTGCTGTTTGAAAGAGGTATTTTAAAATGTCATATTCTCTATTTTTATATTTATATAAGAAGCAAGGGAAAAGTAGAATATAATTATGATAATAAGGTATCTAAAAATTTACTGTTTATGAAGAAGTGGGGGCTGTCAGTCAAGGATAAATAATGGGGTTAATTCAGAAATATTGCTTGTTTTGTGGAATGAATTTCATTCATGGGTTACAAATTATGCAATTGTAGTAGACTTTCTTCCATTGCTTAACAAGACTTAAGGTTCACTTTGCAAACCAGATGTGTAAGTGTTAAGAAAGAAAAATAAAACTGTGAAGTCAAAGCATAGATTAAATTTGGATTTATGATGTTGAGTCATCTCCAGGGATTTTAGAAATTGCTAAAGGCTCTGTATAAAGAACCAGGAGGTTTGCAGAGTGTCCCTTAGGAAAAAGACAAATATGTATTTTATCTCATGGGACTAAGATGGATAACAGAGATTATCATGTAATTTTGAAGCTGGTTGGAACTGTTAGTCCTTCCACTGACTTGATGAGGGAATAGCTCAGAGAAGTGACACAAGCAACCCGCCCTGTGGGCACAGAGCTGCTAGTCACCACCACGGCAGTCAATTTACCACCATTTTCTGAGTGTTCTTTCTGCATCATTATGAGAACCAGTAGTACTGGAGGTTTAGGATAAGAATAACTTATGTGCGTTCTGTGTCTATGTCATTTTGCCGCCTGAGTTTCTGGCAGCTCCATTTAATTCTTGTCTCATTTCAAAAAGACTTTAAACAGCTTACAACTACTTACAATACACTAGAGAAAGAAATAGACGAGGAAATGCGTGAAGGGAAAGTAATGTAAAAATAATGTAAAATAATTTACTAGTGACTTTAGGTCCTGTATACTTGTCAAGGCATGGACCAGAAATCTGGTTCTCTGCTTCCTATCAGGCAAAGAAGAGTTAAACGTCACCTGTTACAAAGTTACTTGAGATAAAAATAAACCCATTTATCAGGAGGAGTGATCAGGGTCGTGGGAGACCTGGGAAAATAACTCTTTTGGGCTTCCCTGGATGAGATGATAGAGTACACACGTTTTATAAGGAGTACAAAGTGTATTTCAATGAAAGAGATACTATCAAGTGTCAGAACAGCATGGGCCTGGATCCCAGATTTCTTATGATCAGGCTTGGCAGAGAAGAGGGTTTACTGTGAGTGGAGACTCAAGGAACAGCACGTCTTTCGGAATATCTTCTATAAATGTTTTATCTTGTAAATAAGCTTTTGATAAGAACTTGGCAGAATTGAGTTTGAGGTTCCATTGTCTCACAGGTCTGTCATCTTCTGTGTTGCAGTTTAAGGGCACATTCTTATTTATGGAAGAAAGGCTCCCTGACCAGATGGGACCCATCCAGGACATATGGAGAAGGACCAGGGAATGTTAAAAGGGAGCTCTTACTCAATAGAAATATTATCAGTACTGGCAGCATTTTGATTATAAATAGAGTAAGGGACACCTGGGTGGCTCAGTGGGTTAAGCCGCTGCCTTTGGCTCGGGTCATGATCCCAGGGTTCTGGGATCGAGTCCCACATCGGGCTCTCTGCTCGGCAGGGAGCCTGCTTCTCCCCTCCCCTCTCTGCCTACTTGTGTGATCTCTTTAAAAAAAAAAAATTTCTGAGTTTTCTAGGACTATCAGGTTCCCTGGGACTTACTGGCACCCGTAAAATAAATTTTCAAAATTTGAAAGTCTGCTGTGGAAACTGCTCAATAAAATGAGAAAGTTCCATGATACTCCTCACTTATTAGAAGAACCTAACCAATTTTAAATCATTTTATATGAATCATTGGTATCAACTTGAAAAATAAAAAAGTAATGCTGATCATAATGTTTTCCAGCATTTTTGTCTGTGCCGTTCTCAGGCTAGAAAAACCAGATCTGTATACATGTTTTTGAGCTACCCACCCAATAAAATGGCTCCAAATGGAACTCATTGGCTTGATTAAAAAGACTTTAATTATGAAAATTTATAGTAATTTCTAATGAAATAAAGGCCATTGAGACAGAGTACTTCAAAGTCTAATTACTTGTCCTTTGCTGAAGTTCACCCCTTTTGAGCTGAGCTGCCTTTCAACAGTGTACCAGTAACCACTCCTTTTTAAGTATTGTGATCTATTCACTTGCAGAAGGGCATCTTTATTAGTCATTGGTCAGTTTCCCAAAGGAAATTATTAATAATTTTGTTTTTCTGAGAATTGTTTGGTCACTAACACTTTTACACTTTTTAAAACACTAAACTAATATAGATTAAAAAGAAATTCTTTTAATCTCAGTAGCTTTTTTCCCCCATTATAAAATCCTTAGGAAGAGTTTTGCTGAAATATGCATCTTTAACTCTGTCTGTTGTATTTACTGTGTCTCATACAATTAACATGAATATTATATTTTTAAGTAATTAATTTTTTATGGCATCTTTAAGCTTTTTCAGTATTTTGTCTTTCATCCTTCTAGTTTCAGAGGAGCAGTTGACCGAATTTATTGAGAATAAAGATTATATGATCTTGCTCAACGCATTAAAAAATTTTAAAGATGAAGAGGAAATTGTGCTTCATGTCCTGCACTGTTTACATTCCCTAGCAATTCCTTGTAAGTACCCCAAGTGCATGATTTCTTTTTTATATATGAAAAATTACAATTTATCTCCTTTCTGAGTACATTTTAAAAATATTTTTTATTATGTAGGAACTTTCAGATGGGAATCCCATTTATTTATTTATTTATTTATTTATTTTTTATTTATTGATACTATACTACAGCTGGCTCAGGACTTGGTACTGGGAAACAGTAGCAGAAAATATAGACATGTTTCTTGCCTTCTCAGAGCCCATGGTACTATACCAGATATAGACAATATAGGTGACTACAATGTATTATAAGGCAAGTATTGGCAGAAGTACCTGGGGTTATGAGACAAACAAGAAGGGAGGCAATGTCTCTTAGAAGAGACTTCAATGATGAGAGCTTCATGTGTAGGGATGTCTGGGGTGAAGTGCAGGCAGAATGTCCCAGGCAGTGAGCATTGTTATGTGTTAAGATCCTGGAGCAAGAGAGAGTATAGTGCATTCGAGAAGATAAAAATAGCTAGTATCCAAATTCTATAAAGAACTTATCAAACTCAACACCCAAAGAATAATCCAGTCAAGAAATGAACAGAAGTCATGAACAGACATTTCTCCAGAGAAGACCTACAAATGGCCAACAGACCCATGAAAAAATGCTCCACATTCTTTGGCATCAGGGACATACATGTAAAAACCACAATGAGGGGGCACCTGGGTGGCTCTGTGGGTTAAAGCCTCTGCCTTCGGCTCAGGTCATGATCTCAGGGTCCTGGGATTGAGCCCCACATCAGGCTTTCTGCTCAGCGGGGAGTCTGCTTCTCCCCCAACCCCCCGCCTGCCTCTCTGCCTATTTGTGATCTCTGTCTTTCCAATAAATAAAATCTTTAAAAAAAAAACCCACAATGAGATACCACCTCATCCTGGTCAGAATGGCTAAAATTAACAAGACAGGGAACAATGGATGTTGGCAAGGATGTGGAGAAAGGGGAACCCTCTTACACTGTTAGTTGGAATGCAGACTGGTGCAGCCATTCTGGAAGACAGTATGGAGGTTCCTCAAAAAGTTGGAAATAGAGTTACCCTACATGCCAGTAATTTCACTACTGGGTATTTACCCCAAAGATAAAAATATGGTGGTCTGAAGGGACATGTGCACCCCAATGTTTATAACAGCAATGTCCATAATAGCCAAACTATGGTCTGAAAGGGCACGTGCACCCTAATGTTTATAGCAGCAATGTCCACAATAGCCCAACAATGGACAAAGATGTCCGTTGACAGTTGAATGGATAAAGAAGATGTGGTATATTGGGGCGCCTGGGTGCCTCAGTGGTTGAGCATTTGCCTTCGGCTTGGGTCATGGTCCTGGGGTCCCAAGATGGAGTCCCATATGGGGCTTCCTGCCCGATGGGGAGCCTGCTTCTCCCTCTCTCACACCCCCTGTTTATATTCCCTCTCTCACTAACTCTCTCTCTTTCTGTGTCAGATGAATGAATAAAATCTTAAAAAAAAAAAAGAAGATGTGGTATATGTATATATATATTTGTGTATATATATATATATATAGGAATACTACTTACCCACACACACAAAAAGAAATCTTGCCATTTGCAATAACATGGAAGGAACTAGAGGGAATCACACTAAGCGAAATAAGACAATCAGAGAAAGAATCATCATTATGATCTCACACATATGTGGAATTTAAGAAACAAAACAGAGGATTATAGGGGTAGGGAGGGAAAAATAAAACAAGACAAAATCTGAGAGGGAGCCGAACCATAAGAGACTCTTAATCATGGAAACAAACTGAAGGTTGCTGGAGGGGAAGGGAATGAGGGGATGGGGTAACTGGGTGATGGACATTAAGAAATGCCCATGATGTAATGAGCACTGGGTGTTACATACAACTGATGAATCACTGAACTCTACCTCAGAAACTAATATTACACTTGTCAGGTTAGTTAATTGAATTTAAATTAAAAGAAATAATAATGAAAAAAAGAAGATAAAAGTAGTTCAATAAACAAGAGTGTGTGTGTGTGCATATGTGTGTACACATGCATATGTCCAGCCCCGAGTGTCTGCTTGTGTGTTATTTAGGGGAGGTGGGGCCCAGGGCTTGATAAGAGTCAGTGGATGAGACTGGAAACAAGCAGACCTTGAAGGGCTTGAAAAAACCACTGGATGAAGTTTGAACTATATAATGATTCTTGTTTAGCATTTTCTTGATGCTTTGAAATCTAGGCACTTTTATCACAAACAAAAGTACAGATAAGAAGGAATCAATTTGCTGTGTATATTACCAGTGACAAAATCATGCTTCTGAATTTACTACTTTTGTTTTATAAGTGCACATGAGCATTCTGCATTTCATGGATTACCTATGTGAGTTCGTATAGGATATACACACACATTTATTTTGTGATGTTTTCATCTTCACACACGTGAAGTTGTGAGGATTAAATGGTTAAATAATTTGAAAAATGCAGAATAGTCCCTGGTATGTAGTAAGTGTAAAGATATCAACAGTGTTACTACATAATTTGTACTTTCTACCTGTGTACTATAGTGTAGTATGTATAATATGCAACATGGTTTCAGACATGGAAGTCTGATGTGAGTCTTCAGTAAAAACCCAATCCTGTTGTGAAAGGATGCTCTTTCTTCGTGATTGTTATGAAGTCCATCATTTTCTTATCCATGGGAAATTGAACATTTGAAAGCAGATGGGGCTGCACTGTTATAGAGAATGGACATACTTTAAAATTTCCAAGTCATCCACTGTCAACAAACTGAATATATTTTTCATTTTACTTTTCCTCAGCTATATTTATACATTTATTTATTTGTTTTGGGCTGGCTGCTTTGAAATTCACTGTTTTCCACCCACATCTGACATAACTACAGTGAAAAATGTGTTGATTCAGAATGCAAAGGTCAAAGAAAGTAGCAACTGAAAATAAGGAAAATGAAATGTTTTAAACACTGAGTCTAATTGAAAGATTTTGGCTTTTGAGTCTTAGGGCAAATATATGTGTCTGCTGTTCTGAGTGAAAGCAGACAATTATTTTCAGAGGCTGTTTCCTTTCATTTTAACACATTTTCCTATATTCAGTGCTCTTTAAAATCCGACTTAAACATTAAAAATGCATTTTTGGAAAAACTACTAGTTAGTTTGGTTATGCCAAAAAAGACAGAAAAATGCTTTGTAAACACTTTCTTTTGCTTGTTTTAATAATCAACATTTCATTTAGAAATGTAGATTAGTTTTTCCACATGGTTCATATACTCAGTCTTTCTGTTGACCAACTACCTTAGTCCTATGTCCCCAGCTTCCCCCATGCTTCTCCCCATCTATCTCAGCCTTCGGGAAGCTTGGTTTTGCAGCCCAGGACACTGGCTGCTCATCTGCTGTGCTTTTGGAAAGGGCAGGAAATAAGTCACAGTTGATTTTAGCAGTTCTGTTATGTGGCATAATTTTGATTCTCTTTCTGTTGGGTCAGAAAAAGGAGCAGTGTAAAAGGCATTATCCAACGGAGTAGTGCCTCTTTAGGGAATAGGCCCCAAATTCATTTATTTGAAAACGTACGGCCAAGACATTGCATTTTTAAACTTACATAACAGCACTCTCAGTTATCCCTTTGTTTGTTTTTAAATCGAGCAACAGAAATAAAGCAATTTTCCCTTAATGCTAGAGAAGAGTCCTAAATCCTATTATATGAGAATGAGCATAGTGGTTTTTACAGCTATTTGACAGAACATGATACCTAAAATTTGGAAGTACAGCCTTTATGCTGACATTTATTTACAAAATGTACAAGAGGTTTTTTGTATGTCTCTTTCAGATGGGAAATTATTACTTTTGGGTAATTATCATTTCTTTAAATTTAGGCAATAATGTTGAAGTCCTCATGAGTGGCAACGTCAGGTGTTATAATATTGTGGTAGAAGCCATGAAAACATTCCCTGTCAATGAAAAGATTCAAGAAGTGAGTTGTTGCTTGCTCCATAGGCTTACATTAGGTGAGTTATAATTCTTTGTTAATTTATCATGGTCTATATGATTTAAGTATACATAGCATATGCATGTTGTATGTTGTTAAGTAGCATATTGACATACACTGGATGGAAATCTTGTAAAATAGCATACTGTTCTGCCATGCTTAGAATTTTAAAAGCAGTGGCAAAAATTGATGTGCGTAATGTAAGAGAAGTCTTATCTTATTGTTAGTGGTATATTTAAAGTATAACTCTATCAATAGTTGATATATACAAAAGAATAAGCCTGACATGTACAAAAAATGTAGCACAAAACAGAAGAAAGCCCCAACCAATAAGTCATTACCATTGCTGGTAATGACTACTCTGTAGCTACTCTGGGCTACATCTTTTCCCTGCTTTCTCTATAGAGTTAATGTGATCCAGTATTTAAAAATCCATTAACTTGATCTTCAGATAAGGGTGCTTTTCTTTTTTACCTCATTTATCTCTTAATACATTATTATATGTCCTATGTAGTGACTAGAGAATTTATTGCCTTTTTGCTGTTTCAGAAGAAGCTTAATTTTCTCTTCCTAATTAAAATAAAAACCCAAAGTAAATGAATAAGTATTTAGCATTTTGTCAAATTATGTAACCTAATTATGGGTTTAATGCATTTAAAGGCCTTATATAATTTACTGTGTATTTTATTTTTTTAATATATTTTTTAAAGACTTTATTTATTTACTTGATAAAACACAGTGAGAGAGGGAACACAGGCAGGGGGAGTGGGAGAAGGAGAAGCAGGCTTCCTGCTGAGCAGGACCCTGGGATCATGACCTGAACCCAAGGCAGAGGCTTAACAGCTGAGCCACCCAGGTGCCCCGTTTGCTGTGAAATTTCATATAAATTGTCTGAAAGTAAGAGAAGGTCAATATCACTGGTATTTGCCCAGAGTGACACAGTTGGTCAACAGTAGAGCAGTTGTTGGCAGTGGCATGGTAGGGAAAAAGAAGGTGAAGGGACAACCAGGTTTAGATAAATTGGGAAAAGTAGAAGAGAATCTTTTGAAATGATTTTCCAAGACTAGAGATCATTAAGGGTGGGAAGTATGTCTGTTTAGTGGGTGAATGTGAGAGAGGCAAGAACATACAAAGGTGTTGATAAAGAAGAGCTATACCTAATTAAACTGCCTTTTGATTTTGAAGCCATTGATTACTATTTAGTGTGGGCTTTAGGCTTTTCATAATATAGGCTCTTTTCCAATCCTGGCTTTGTGTCTCAAGGATCATTTAATTACACTTACACTTAATTTATTTATATTTATTTACACATTACATTTAATTACAGTTACAGCTAAATAGGATATAGCAGGCACACAAGCTGGGGGAGGGGCAAAGGGAGAGGGAGAAGCAGACTCTCCATTGAACAGGGAGCTCAACAAGGGTCTTGATCCCAGGATTCTGAGATCATGATCCCGGATCATGACCTGATCATGATTGAGCCACCCTGGCGCCCCTCCTTCTTACTTCTAGAAGGAAACCGTTGACTGTTAGGGAGTTAAAATAAGCTTAAATGGAAGGAGGCATGTATATGTGGAATATCATTTACAAATTCTTTCCTCATAAGGATTTAGACTTTTAGGTGATGTGTTGATTCTCAGAAAAGAGAATGTAGAAAGGGGTGAACTTCTTCCTAGTTTGGGTTGGAAGGGTGAAATATTCTCTCTTTTTTTTTTCTCAGATCATCACAGATAAGATCAAGTAATGATGTGTGCCAATGAATTTTCTGAACAGCATTCCTTTAAGTGAAAGAAGGGTTCAGCAGAAGTGTTTAATCACAAGGGAGGTTTCCTCCCTCATCTTTAGAAAATCAGGCTGTTTTGTACAACGAATACTGTAGTACCATGCATAACAGATACCTCATTGTTTTATATGATAATGACAGGAGAGGGAGTGAAAGAACACAAAGTTAATGTAATCCAAACATATCACTATTTTTGCTCAGTCAGTTCCATTGTCTAAGATAATTAAATGACTTCATGAAATAAATTTTCAAACCTGTTAATCATGTTAATCATGTTAAGCTATCTTAATTAAATTAATATATATCTAATGTTATTAAAAATATTCACACTTCATATTTATTGATTTAAGTGCTGTTGTATAATTCAAGGTAATTTAAGTTCCATGGATGAGAATTCAGCTAATATCTCACTTACCTTTTAGGTAATTTTTTTAATATTCTGGTATTAAACGAGGTACATGAGTTTGTGGTGAAAGCCGTGCGGCGATATTCAGAAAATGCCAAGTTACAGATTGCGGCACTCAGCTGTTTAGCGCTCCTCAGTAAGTAACTGTACTCAAAAGGAAATTCTTACAGTTGCATTTGATCTTGATTGTGAGCATTATAACAAGGCATCATTATAACAAAATCATATTTGGAGAAGGAATCATTAAATGGCTTTTCTGTCCTAATGTAATTCATTTTCTAATAGAAGATACTTTCAAGGGAACTAACGGTTGTGATAAGTATACCCTTCCCACTTTGTAGATGAGTAAATGCTTTGTTATTGGGCAGCGAATCCCAATTAATCTTCCTTTAGTCTATTACATTTGTTTGGTACTCTCTTCCTCATTTGATGGAATAGTAGTATTCCGAGGTGTGTAATATATTTAAAAAGTCTTAATAATGAACTAAGGCCACAACTAAGGAATACCTCACTTTGGTCATAATGTTTCAAAATACAGACTTCACATTGGTCATTCAAACTGTAAGTCAGTCATATATTGATATTTTTTTCAAGCTGAGACCATTTTCTTAAATCAAGACTTAGAGGAAAAGAATGAGAATCAGGAGAATGATGATGAGGAAGAGGATAAATTGTTCTGGTTGGAAGCCTGTTACAAAGCATTGACATGGCATAGAAAGAACAAGCATGTGCAGGTTGGACTCCTTCATAAATATTATAGTTATTCAAAATTATGCTTGTGCAATCATGTGTGTTTTGACAGGTTTCTTTTTTTCTCCCCTGATCCAGGAGGCTGCATGCTGGGCCCTTAACAATCTCCTTATGTACCAAAACAGTTTACATGAGAAGATTGGAGATGAAGATGGCCAGTCAGTAGTTTTGACTTTATATGATAGAAAATTTTAGTTATATTTTTAATTGATCCATATAAAATACTGTAGCTGCCAATTTATTGTTAGAAATATTTTTTATATAGGCCTATATGTTTCAAGTGCTGACACAAAATAGTAGTGTATATACAATATTTTGATCCCTGATGAGTTGGAGAGTTACTATATAATGATTTGGAATCAAGAGTCATTCGGAAATTAGGAATCACTGAGAAAAGAATCTTTCAGTTTTCTAGCTGATCATTTAAAAATGCTCTGTTAATTAACGTCAGGTGACAGAGATGGCAGAGCCATCTCTGACCTTTTCTGTTGCAGTGACTCGTTAGCAGGTTGTCAATATGGGGAATGAAATGTGGTCAGAGGCCTCCTTAGTGATTCCTCACTTGAGGTTGCTTTGTTGACCTTGACCTGTCTTCTCTTGAGAGGGATATTTTTAAGTGTCAGCTCTCAAGGGGGCTTTCTAAAGGAGTGTAATTCAAGCCTTATAAGACCAGCCCTCTTTCTCAAAGATACCTCCTGTACACAGGAGTTTTGTGTATATCAGAGTTATTTCATGGCCGTGAACCATTCTGCTTTATGGACATGCTTATGTTTGCCTTGGGTGTGCTCTTGCTTTTAATGACTTTTGAATGATTTTCTTGGAAACTTAAATAATAATAGGCTACATCTCAAATACTGAAAATCTGTTTGTATTGTGACCCATTGCCAACCAGGAGAGAATTAGTAACACAGATGCTATTTAATTATACATCTCCATTTTGAAAGGAAACAGTAATTCTTTTGAAAGCCATATGTTAAACCAGCATCCTAATCCACTTTGAGCAGTCTTTTTAAGAGATTAGGTTCATGGTGAAGTTTATAAATTTCAGCTCACAGCACACTGATTCGTCAATATCCATAGGAGAACTTTAAAACAAATACCTTATTAAAAGAAAATATATTATGCTCTGCACTTTTAAAACTCATGATGCTTCTTTATGATTTTTCATTTTTCTTTTTTTATTTCTATTATCTTCTGTTTCTCACTTTATTTTTTTTTACTCTTAATACCTCTTTATATATTAGCTGAGCCTTTCCCCCCTACGGCTTATCAGTTTTGAAGAAAGAGAGAAATACTGATTTATTAGTACTTAGTGGATTTGAACTATCTTTTTTTTTTTTT